>CM050323.1:100483667-100515794 GCA_027475135.1 Bactrocera correcta | reverse complement strand
AAAGTGCAGTGAGCGAAAAATTTTAACAGCAATTAGAAGCATATAAACAAACTAATCGAAAAAGTAATTTTCGTTTTTATTTGATATTTCCGAACGATGACTCGCTTGCATTTCTTTGGTGAAATTTAAGAGTGAGCGGGAAAGTTGATGTTACTGTGCTCGTTTTACTGGTAAGCGAGTAGCAAAAGAATGCGCAGCTCGCATAAAATTTAAAAGGAAGGAATTTAGAAACTCGGTAAATCTCTGCAACCAAAAAAATGAAATTTTGTTTTTTACGTTTTTTTACCCAGAACAGTTTATGAAATACGATCTAAAATTTTTTTGTCTAAGTTTTATTTTTTTTAAAAATTTTTTAAAGAGTGTCAAGAACGCGTTGATGACGAAGCACGGGCCCATCAACATAACAGAAAAATAAAATAATTGGTCTTAGAATCGTCGATAACAATCAGAGATCTTACTGACATCGTTGGAAATCGGAAAACTCAAGAAAACCATTTTGAAAGATCATTTCGGGGGTGAGAAATGAAAAATGTTCCAAAATTTAAAAGGTCATAAAAAAAACTGACACATACGAACCCCAAAACCCTTTGAGGGTTTTACTATACTGACCTAGTACCATCACCTGACTTGGAATTTCTCACCCCCCAGAAATAATCCCAAAAATGTTCCACAGTGTTATTAGCTGTTGGAAATTTGCTGTATATATGATGTTTGTGTTGGGCCTAAAACACGCCCTGGGGTACACCAGTCTTATCTGTCGTCATCAGATATGAAATCTCCCATTTTACCTAAATTTTCTATTTTTTAAATAAGACTCCAATGTTTTATACAATTCTAAAGGTAGAATTTTTTTAAACTTATATTAAGACCTTCGTGCCCCACCTTATCAAACGCCTGAGCTACATCTAGAATTTTTGCTGAACGTACTCCCTGTGCTCAAATGCCTCCTTATTCGTTAGTAATTTTATTTACTTGTTTTTTTGTGCCATGTTTCGCACGAAAAACCGATTGTTTCATTGGTATTGTATTATTTTCGTGGAGGATAGGAGACAGCTTTGATAGTAATACTTTTTTTAAATACTTTTGAAAGAAGGGTAAAGACTAATTGGTCTGTAAGAAGAGGCTGTGTTAAGTCTTTCCCAGGTTTATCTATCAAGATAATCTGCTTTTTCTTTAAATTGGGTATCCAAAACTAAGAATGCATTGAAGAGCACCTCTACAGCAATAATTGGTAACTAATTAGCATTTTGGGGAAATTTTATCATTCCGAACTTTTTGGATTAAGTTTTTTATGATACCAAAAAATTTTTTAAGAGACTCGAAGACTCTTTAGCTCCCTCTTTTCTAGGTGATTTGCAAAGCAATTAGCCTTTTTCGTCACTTCGAGCCCCTATTTCTACCCAAGTCTCGAAAAGGCATGTTGGGGTCAGTTGGTGGCTTCATGGACTTTTGGGCTTTCCCAAAAAGGGAAATTTTTCTTGTTTGAATTTGGACACAGCTTTCTTATATATAAAACATTTCGGTGTTTAATTTTTCCCCACGCTTGAAGCTGAGTGGGAAGGGAATTTATCTGCCATTCACGTCTTGACGCCTTTTTTTCATTTACAAGCATTTCTATTTCTCTATTCGAGATTTTTCTGAAACTAAGCGACTTATAGCTTTTGTTTGGGGTTGCTAAGACAGCTGCGCTGGTTTTTATATCATTGACTTCTTTTATGCTTTCGTCAATATCTCTTCCTGTATTTATTTTGTACTCAATATTCATATGGCTACTGACGTATTTTTTATCTTTTATCCAATTCGTTTTGTAAGAAATTAGTCCCTTTTTTAGATTAACGAATAGGGGTTGTTCACATAACGTTATGATTATAAGAGAGTGATCAGAAGATAGATTTATTTATATATTTGATTACAGCGAAATCAATTAAATCTGGTATTTTCTTACAATCACTAGGCCAAAATGTCGGCTTACCAGGAGATATTATTTCAAGGTTATTGTGCATATTTATAACAGTTTGTCAACTTCAAGAAGAAACTATGTTCACCAATTATAATATTTCTGCTTAATCCAATGACATCAATTTACGACAATACTTTAGCAACGAATTTGCCATCAAAGTTAAAAATTGTGCTTGTGAATGCTGTTGGCATAAAATGTCGAAACAATTGGAAGCTTTTGAAACTTTAAACACTCACTCATAACACATAAGAAAGCACACGTCAAATTTATTTTGTTATATCAACTAATTTCATAAAATTTGACAGCATGAAAATTGCCCATTAAGGTGAAAATTTATTGAAATAAATGCCAATAAAATATTTAGTAACATACACATGTGATTTCAATTCATATTTACATATGGAGATGTGACAAATAGTATTTATAGTAAAAAAAATTTACTTCTTTAGATGATAATATCCAAGTATTCAAAAACGAACAAGATTGGATTATTTATTGGCTTTACAATATTGTTCATTGATTTAGCGAAAAATAGTACTAATCGAGTAGCACACTCTAAATATATTATAATGTTTTCTTGAAATTGTATACAAATCGATTACCCAATTTAAGCTTATATAGCATACACCTTCAGAGTATTTTATTTATATATAGACAGGTAAGCAAAGTAAGCGATTTATAAAAATCCATAGGTTTCTGTGGTACACATATATATAGTTCTTATTAAATTTCAAAAAATAACCCCAAAAATTTTTTCCGTTTTCCCCCCATCGATTTAAAAATACAATACAAACAGAACTCTTTTCATTTTGCATCCCTTTTTATTTTTTTATATTTCTTCTTGACAGGTTTGTCAGCTCCTTTGTGTGTTACTTATCGTATTCGGGGAAATTTTTCAATTTCTCAACTCTCTCTCTCTCTTTGTACTAAATTCTTTGAACGGAAATTGTTTACAAGTTGAAAATGAGAGTAGGTGTCATAACAAAATGATGGAAATAAAATATATGATAAAAAATATTGAGAAAGAACCTATCGCATACCTTGGCTACTCCAGTAAAGATTTGTACGCCATAAACATGTATACTGTTTGCCATGATATTTTTTTGAACTAGAAGGAAACTTCTGAAACTCTATAAAGTATATCTACAATATAAATGATCAATGTAACGACCTGAATCAATTTAGCCAGTGTGGCTGTCTATATGTAAATAAGCGAACTAGTCCTGCAAATGTCCATCCAACAATTGGCTCATTTGTCGAAACAATAGCTAACGGAGAATGTACATAGCATATATCTGCCAAGACAAACCGAACACTCAAAATGAAATTCTTGTATGGAAACTGGTGCATTTAAGGGGGTATTCTAGTCTAGAATTTTAAAAAAATGGAAATTTTTTTAATATATTTTCAAAGTTTAACTATTCAAGAATATGTGTACAAGAGGATTTTTCAAAATTAAAATTATTTTCGGAGATATAGGTATTTTTCTGACCCGGCATCCAAACTGGTTCGGCCGGAACGTGAAACTTTAAACGCGTTTTCCTCAAAACCGACTTTTTCGGGACGATGCCTACAATTTCTCAGGTTCTACTGGACCGATTTACTTGAAATTTTTATAGAGTTTTCTTTATAGACTTGTCTATGGTTGGAACTAGCCCCATCTCAAAATTTTTACTTTTATTTTTTTAAAAAAATTCGAAATAGTCAGAAAAAGTGATAAAAAAATTTTTTTTTTCAAGCAGTCACCATTTTGTAAAAAAAAATGTTTCCCACTTTTCCGTAGTTCCGACCATTGCGACATTATTCTAGATTAATAATCTTTTTTTTTTTTTTTGGTTTCAGATAACTAGGAGGGCTGAAATCATGGGCATTGTCACGTGGAAATTTTTAGAGACCCCCCGCTTCGTCAGCTCATAATTTTTGAAATTTTTTTACTTTTTTTAGTTTTGAATTTTTTTCTGTACTCTTCAAAAATTAATAAATAACTAATAAAAAAATGGATGGTAAAATATTAATTGCCTTTTTTTACGACACTTTAAAAATTACCTCAAATTGATGCCTCTAGACTATAATACCGCCTTAACAAAATATCTTCCCGAAGTTCGGCATGTAATATTACCCAAAACAGCGCTACATTCTCCAAACCAATCATTTAGATCAGATAAATATATCATATAGCTGCCATAAAAACTTATCAATCAAAATCAAATCCGTGTATTCAACATTTTTGACAAGAGATCTTCAATTAATTGTTCATGATAAGGCTACAATTTCCGAAGAAATTGTTCCGTTCGACCCACTGTAGCTATTGTAGATGCAAGTAATGAATTTGTGAAAGGTATAGCTTCAGTGCAGACAGCAGGTGTAGTTAACGTTGTTGTTTTCAATTAATCAACTTATGTAAATAGAAAAAGGTACGAGAGCTAAAATGAAGAAATAAAATAAAAACTCAAAAGAAGAAAACTCAAGAAATTTCAATAGAGAAGAGCTGAAATCAAAAACAAAATTGTATACAATCAGTAGGTGTACAATATTGAAGAAATACATACACATTTTTATCGTCTTCTCTCTCAAGTACTTCAAATTGCGAAATACTAGACTATTGTGCAAAAAATTTTAATTAAAAAATTGCTCTTGTTCGGGGTGCAATATCTCACAGAAGACACAATTAGCTCACAAATCCGAGTAAATATTAAAGCTGAATTTTTTCATAATAGAAAATTAGCTATAAGCTAAAAGTTGAGAAAAAATTTGGGCATGTTAATATTTATATCTACCGTTTTTAGAAGATAAATTTATTAATTTATCGATAAGAAAAAAGAAAAGCTTTGTAGGTTAAGGTGTAATAATTGAACAAAAATAGAGAAAGGACTTATGGGCACAGTTGTAAGAAATGAACCGGCGTGGCACCGCCTAATTTTAGGTTAAATCCAATATCTCAGAAACTACTTGACCAGTATTAACCATATTTGGTTTTTGGGTTTACCTAGAAACTATTATCATACGTTGAGAAAATAAGCGAAATCGAATGGCAACCAAGCCTACTTCCCATATATAATAACAAGCTTATAAATTACATTAGATTTTTTGACCTTGCAGTATAAAAATCAAATATCAATAAAATTATCAGAATAAAATTTTGACCAAATTATTTCCTCAAGATATTTCAGCTTATATCCAACAGTTGTCGAACTCAGCCTATATCTTTTTAAGGACATAGGCACCAAATAAGTGGAGCACTATTCATATGGCTATGAGATCTATTATTGAAATTATTAGAGAATATTTCTGTGATGACAACACGCGCTTGTCCTCAAAATCTATAAAATCAGGACAATACTTTCCATAAACCTCATATATAAAATATACTAATATACAGGATTTGTCTGGAAAGTAATGGGCGCTCCTAGCTAACGAACGAACGGCTGGTCAGTTGTCTGCGAGCATCTGGAGAGTCAGTACAAATATTTTTTCCCCCGACGTGTTTCTGTGTGTGGTGCAAACCGAAAATGCAACGTTCGTTAGAGCAGAGGTATTCGATTAAATTATGTTTGAAACTCGGTAAATTTGCGACAGAGACGTTTAATATGATCAAGCAGTCTAATCTAAATGTTCCTTTAGCTAGAAGTGGTATATTTCGGTGGCACCAGGCCTTTTTGGAAGGCCGGGAAGAGGTCGTTGATGAAGACCCTGCCCGGGGGAGCTGCGACTACGACAAACACCGACAATGTGAGTCGTGTGCGCAAAGTTTTGAACTCAGACCGTCGACACAGTCCTATTACTTTCTCGACAAACCCTGTAAAAATTTTTAAACTTCCGGTCGACTTTATATCGCATTAATATGACGGTGACTCACTTATGCAGTAAGCCAAGATCAATATGTAAGAGATCTAAATGAAATTCGGAAATTGTTCTAAATTTCTAATAACAGATTTTCGCCTAAAATAGATGAAAAGAAGCCAATAGTGTCGCAAATTTAATTTAAAATTTGCAAATATCTGAAAATGTTTCTTTGGCTGCTTCTTTGGCTTTGATCCTAGCGAGAGTATAATCAGTTCGGTTACACCTGAACTTAGCCCTTACTTTTTGAAGCACTAAGTTATAACCAAAGAACCTTAAACGATATCTATGCTTCTGTGTTTAGGCTGGATAGTCTTACTAATTAGTGTAAAAAGTAGTCAGCGCAGAAAGAAACCGAAGAAATACTCAACCTACAACCTCTTTGCCTTTTTTGGTTGTTTAGCAATAACTTTTGTAGTCGATGCAAATGCTTGGTGTTGAATAATTTTATCATATCATTCTTTGTTTAGTCTTCCCCCAGCGACAAACTTAATAGTTTTTTATTAAATTCTCTCTAATTATTTCATTTTTCATTCAAAAACTTATTGTCTCCGACAAACTTTTCCGCAATTTTCACAACCGATGTCAAAAGTTCAAAACTTTTACACTCTTTCAACGCCATTAACATTTTTTTTCTTTGTCTCTTGTTCTCTTTTCTGGCAATTTACTACAATTTGCACGACACTTCGTTCCAGCCGAATGCACAATTGCCACATTATCGTCAACAAGAACAACAACAACATAATCAAGAACAGCATCAAAAATATCTTCATTGACAACAACAGTACCAACTATCATCTTCATCATCATTTCCGACAACATTCTCGTCATCATATTCATTATGATCACAGTTATCTTCATCGTCATCTATATTTGTTTAAGAGTGCACATAAAACTCTACATACATACATACATACATACAAGCACTCGCAGTTATCGGCGTCGTCATCGTCAGTGACTTGCTTTGTCATCCGTTGCACTTATTACTCGTACTTTTGACACTGTTGCTCGGCAGCTGATTCGTGGCAGGTTCGACGGCGAGTGGCATTTCTGCATGTATTTGTGCGCTTGAATGCTTGTAATATATTTTGCATTTTTAGTAGACGCACCCAAAAATTTTATCCTTTTTATAAGGTCGTAAAGAATGCACAGTTGTTGCTTCTTTATGAAATAAGACATGTCTTTGTGGTTATGTCCATAAAAGTTTTGGGTTTTTTACTTCATATTACAATACGTTCATTGTTGACTGGCTACAAATTTAATAGCTTCATTTCCGCGCCAATAAATTGCTTTGTTAACTTAAGGGCGTGTTCTAGTCTAGAAATTTAAAAAAAAATCTAAATTTTTTTTTATATATTTTCAAAGTTTAACTATTCAAGAATATGTGTGCAAGAGGATTTTTCAAAGTTGAAATTGTTTTCGGAAATATAGGCATTTGTCTGACCCGCCATCCAAACTGGTTCGGCCGTAACGCCAAACTTTAAACGCGTTTTTTTTCAAAACTGACTTTTTCGGAACGATGCCATCGATTTCTCAGGGTTTTACTGGGCCGATTTACTTGAAATTTTTATAGAGTTTTCTTTATAGGCTTGTCTTTGGTAGAAACTAGCCCCATCTCAAAATTTTTATTTTTATTATTTTTAAAAATTCGAAATAGTCAGAAAAAGTGATAAAAAAAAAAAAAAATTTTAGGCAGTCGCCATTTTGTGAAAAAAAAATGTTTCACACTTTTCCGTAGTTCCGACCATTGCGACGTTATTCTAGATTAATAATCTTTTTTTTTTTTTGGTTTCAGATAACTAGAAGGAGGTCACGTGGAAATTTTTAGAGACCCCTCACTTCGTCAGCTCATAATTTTTGAATTTTTTTTTACTTTTTTTTGTTTTTAATTTTTTTTTGTACTCTTCAAATATTAATAAACAACTAGTAAAAAAATTTGATCGTAAAAATATTAATTGCCTTTTTTTACGACACTTTTAAAAAATTTGCTGAAATTCATGCTTCTAGACTAGAATACCCCCCCTTAAAAAGGGGTTTGGGGTAGACAGAGACACGAAAAAAAAGGGAATTTTCAGTAATTTTTTTTGGGTATTAAATCATGTTATTTTACAAAAGTAGTAATATGGCATTCTTAAAGTATGTGTTGACTTAAAGTCACAAAAATTTCAAAAAAGAAAAAAATTAATTTTTAAAGTTATAGTTGTTTGTGTTGACCCAGTTAAAAAAAAAAGGTACTTGCGGCGATAACCCTAAGTCTTTGGAGAGTCATCAAAAATCAATCGTACGAAAAAAATTAGTTTTATAAATAAATAATCCTGTTCCTGATCGAAGGATTTTATTTTTTTCCAAAAATTTTAAAAAAATGGCGGTCTCAGGAATTTTTTTTCTAAATTTTTGGGAAAAAATAAACAGTTAATTGGTCTTATAAAATCGAAATTTTTGGAAAAAAAAAAAAATCCTTCAATCAGGCCCCAGTTTTTTTTTGTATTCTAAAAGCTGTTTAAATTTTTTTTAAAATCTACTGAGCGGGTTTTTGAGTTACAGTTGTCACTAGTTCAAAAAACATAGTTTTGAGAAAAACGCGTTTAGAGTTCGCGCTTTTGCTTTGAAGTGTCCGAGCTCTCTGCGTTATTTCTCGAATAACTCAAAAACTAACTATCGGATCAACGTGATATTTTCAGAGAATATTTTTAAGATATTACAAATACAAAAAAAAATATATGTTTTTGTAAATGCTGACTACCACTGACCTCTTAATATATTATTTGCCTGGGGTTTTGTGTGCATCTATGACAGGGTTGCCTATTATATAAATTATCGGCGAGAAATCGAAACTGAGAACAAATACAAACAAGCTATAATAACATTAACGAGATCATTTCTTATAGCAGGAAAAAAGATAAAAATATTTGTCTTGAATTTGATTAGTCAGTTCGATTTGAGGCTGTATGCTACCTTGTTCCGATCTGAATAATGTGTTCTGAAATAGTAGCATTATCTTAAGCAGTAGGCCAGATTTGTATAGCAGCTACATATATGCTTTAGTGATCTGTTCTGACGTGAACAGTATGTTCGTAATCTTTACCTTCTTGGACAATAATCCATACCACATTTCGTGAGGGTATCTTGTCAATTACAAAAGGTTTTCCAAACAAAAACTTGATTTCAATCTTCAGTTTGAATGACAGCTACATGTTAGTCCTATATCAGCGGTTCA
This sequence comes from Bactrocera correcta, assembly GCA_027475135.1. NCBI lineage: Eukaryota > Metazoa > Arthropoda > Insecta > Diptera > Tephritidae > Bactrocera > Bactrocera correcta. Next base: position 100,506,777 of record CM050323.1, on the reverse strand, counting down.
GACAAATTTACAGCTTTTGGAGAGGAAATAACGTACGTAAAATTTCACAACGATATATCAATAGCTGAATGTATGATTCGCGTTTATAAATACAGACAGATGGACATGCTTTCTCAATGTCTGGTTAACAGACTTACTGTCCAGTTAATGGAGCTGTCGGGTAAATATAGCGTCCATTTAAAAGAGCTTTCACTGTATTTTTTATTTATGAATTGTGTTTACTATTAGAAGACCATCGCGTACAAACAACGTGACATGTAATTTTTTAAGGGGTATTCTAGCCTAGAAATCAAATTTTGTGCAGCTTTTTGAATTTTTTTTAAAAAAAAAAAACCAAAAAATATTTTTACTATCCATTTTTTATGGTGTTTTTATTGATATCTTAAGAATGCAGAAAAAAAAATTTACAAAAAAATATTAAAAATTAAAATAATTAGAGGGGGGGAGAGACAGATGTAAAAAAATGGCGCATCCTGGTGACATTGATCCTGACTGTCCGGGTGGGCTGAAAAAAAAAATCAAAAGAAATTCTTAATCAGTAACGATGTTGTTATAGTCCGGGAACACAAAAAAAATTTTTTTTTGAAAAATGGCGACTGCCTGAAAATAAAACTTATTTTTTACGCTTTTTTTTAAATTCCTGAATTTTTTTAAAATATTAAAAAAAAAATTAGACGATGCTGGTAGAAACGATAAAAGATTATATAAAGAAGGTTTACACGAAATTTAAATCGGTTGTATAGAACTTGAGATAATGCCGGTACCGTGTGGAAAAAAGTAGCTTCGAGAAAAGCGCGTTATACTCGTACGATATTCGCTAAACCGGTCTAGTTGCCACGTCACTAAAATGGCTATAACTTTGAAAATAATTTGGTTTTGAAAAATCCTTTTAGGGGGATATTTTTGAATATCAAAACTGTCGAATTATGAAAAAAAATTTCGATTTTTTTCTGATTTCTAAAGTAGAATACCCCCTTAAAAATATACTTTATAGAGACTCCGACATTTCCTTTTAGTATAAGATGTTAGATTTAAGCGCTACCGCTAAAAAAAAATGAAATTAAATGCTATAGATGAAATAAACAAGAAAGTATATAAATGGTTAGACATTTACAGCAATTGAGTTATTGCAAGATTCCGAAATAATATGGTCATCTCGAAAAAGGATGGTGCTTCCCCTTTCACCACTGATGGAAATGTTGGTTCTCTCATCAGTTTTAAAAATACATAGGATCTATTATGCGTGTACATTTTCTTAGATGCAAGAGATCATTAATTAAGAAGCTCTTCTCGATCCAACATACATCCTACTGGAGGTAGTACGTCATCGTGTACGATGTTCACGAATATTCTTTACCCAAGATATTTTCATTTGACTAGTCGATTAATAAAACTTCAATGTTAAGGAATTTCAGGGGGACTGGCGTCCATTATATCTTACCTATTCTCCCTACCAAATCTTCGTCATGATATGTGTGCCTATGTGTGTTTTCAACATTATATGTGCCCCTTTTCTCTACAGTAAAATCTTTTAAACTAGTTTGTGATCAGTATCAACACCTTCATTTACCTATTTCTTGAATTCCAGATATCTATTGTGATACTTGGCACAAGCACACTCTTATTCTGACACTTTCCTGAAGAAAATATTAAACTATTTATTTATAATACTTAGTTAGAAGGTTCAATCGATGCAATTAGGGAAATTAAACCCTTTGTTTCGTTGTCGCTTTCAAGTCGAGACCACCACCACTGATTCTTTATCTTTACTTTATCACTTTTTTTTTTTGCAAAATATTATTATTATACCCAGAATATAATATATTAGATGCACCCCGCTGTTTCAACATCAAAAAGAAACGAGGTGAACCTTCTTCTTTTTTATTGGCGCAGACATCGCTTACGCGGTTATAGCCGAGTTAACAACAATGGTACTGTGGAAGCATACTCTTGCTCTGCTTCCAACGGCGAAGTGTTCTCATTCATCCGGCAACATGACCTAGCCGTGCTGCCGCTGTCTCTTGACCCGCTGAACTATGTCAAGTCGTCCTAAATCTCGTTCAGCTCATCGTTGCAGTAATCGCCATTGACAATTCGCAAAGGACCAAAATCTTCGCAAAACCTTTCTCTTGAACATTAAGGCCGACTCATCAGATGATGTTATTGTATATGCCTCTGCACCGTATAGCAGCACAGTAATAATGAGAGATTTTGCCATCACTTTCTCATAGTCCACAGTTGTGCTTGTAGTCCGGACTGGGTAAATATGTTAAACTAATTTTTGACGGTCGTCATCATAGCAGAAGAGTTACCGTATAACTATTATAACATTGTAAGACTTCACTGGGCAATTTCTTTTCCAAAAGCAAGAATGGAAACCTCAACGAATGTTGTTCTTCTTCCATTTTTTTTCGAAAATATGCGGTCATGGCATTTTATTCACTGTCAAAATATGACTCGGTGTTCGCTCATAAGAATAATTATGCATCGGTTGAACCTTTTTAATATTGATAAATATTTATTAGGTCATATTTTCAGAAAAGTCTGGACCTCGGAATATGCAATGTATTGTTTTCGCGCTCAGTTAGGTAATGATGATAGAAGTATCATTACTTTCAATTAATCTCCTCAAGATGCTATGAAACGTTAATGAATGAACGTTTTTATGTAACTAGGTTAACACGGTACTAAGGCAATAACATAAATATTGACATATGTATCTCATGCAAGGTATAAGTTGTCATAAAAAATATGTATAACCAACTAAAATATTTTTTTTTTTTTTTTGTCTTTTTCTTTGAAAATCTTCGAGCAGGCAAAGAACACAATTATCTAGATGAGCAGTCAAATGAATTTTGTTGAAAATCACGGAAAGTAGCAGCGAAAACATGCAATGCTAATTCCACAAAAAATATTCGGTCAACATTCATCAGAGGTGTCAGACAAATAATCCATTGGCGAGAAGAAAGCGCTTGTTAGCACATTACATATTTCACTTAAATCGTCTTTGCAACAAAGCACAAAAAGAGAAACCAACAAAAATGAGGAAAAATGCGTGTTGCATGCAATAAACAACACACAACCCACGGCAAATCATAGCGACGGCCTGCCAACAGCAACGAGCAATTCCGCTCATTGCCATAATTTTTGCGAATTCCTCAACGCTAACGTAACTGTCAATCAAATGCAAAGCGATCGCCGCAAATTCGCGAGAAGCGTGAGGCAGCACCATGACAGCCGGTGAAGGGAATAGCTGCGTCTATGTTGGTAGTGTTGGTGGTGGTTGGTGGAAAACGGCACTTGGCACTTGGTAGTGGCGGTGCGTTGACACTCGACGCTGTCAAATCGCAGATTGACGTCGGCAAGTGATGGCAGATTTTTTTTCTGCACTCGAGCTTATTTGCTGCCTATGAAGTAGTTGTTGTTGCGCGTGTTGCAAAATTAGCAAATATATGCCTTTAAATTTTATTTTCATTGCTACCATATGCCTTCGGTTTATTTATAGACACGCCATAAACAAAAGTCAATGCACTCATGTAAAGAGAGCGGGGAAGGGAAATGGATAGGAGAGAAGTTCGCAGTAATTTTCTTATTCTTACGTACATACATACATTTCCATGTCGATTTCGTCAGCTATCAAGTCACAACAAAAACATTAGCAACACAACAACAATGTATAGACGCAACAAGTGATTCGCTCGTCTTTGCCATTATTTGTTGCATGACTTAGCACCGCTGATTCATTTTGTTTCCATGTTTTGTATTTGTTTTTGTTGTTGTTGTAGTTGCTGTCGTTCTCGCTTTATTTCCGCGCTGTTGTTCAGTTGTATATTTATGAAAACATATTTCATGACAATACATCAGCATTTTGACACATTTGGCAGCGCTCCCAGACATAAATGTGGCACAGTGGAGCGATTTCATGAAAATTGCATTTAAATAAATTTTCAAAAAATAAAATGTACAAATAAAAGTAAATTTTTTTAAAGATCATATAGAAATTTTATATAGAGTAGAATATTAAGTGTTCAAATATATATACATATATATGTAACCGGAAAGGGGGCTCAGGTGTCAAAAAATCAATTTTTTTATTTTTTTTCCAATTTTTTTTTTCGCACGTTAGCTCCCTTTTCGTAGACCAGGTCACATATATCGATATACTTATGGTCAAAAGTTATATTGTCCTGTCCGCAGAGACTTGAAATCCATCTAACACCCTTCTTACACAAACTTTTGTGGAAAGACCCTTTTTATCGACATTTGCTATAATTCCTTAATACATCCCACAAAAGCGATTTAAAATATTTTAATAACCTAAAATCTCTATAAACCTGGTAAACCGATACCTCTTACTCTTCCAAATTGTTTCGTCAGAACAAAGTTTAGTATCCTTCAACAACTGCTCTGCACCAGCTAACTTCGAAGATAAAGAGTTCACTGGAAGGAGGAAAGAAATGGTATGTGCCGTCGTTGGCATCGAAGGTACTTTTAACAACACGTCTCACGGGAGCATAGCAAGAGCGCTGGAGACAAGGAATGTGTCAGCGCCGGTGCTCAGGTGGATAGAAGCCGTACTGCGCAAAAGAAAAGCTGAAACCACAGTGGGGGTGGCCAGGATTTTTGTCTCGGCACTACTAGAAGCTGTCCACAGGGTGAAATATTAACCCACTAGCCTTGTCGTAGACGACCTCCTAGTTCTGCTAACTAGCAATGAGAGTCGCTGTCAAGGATATGTGGATGATAATATAGCTAAATGCAAATTCGAGGACACTTCTGTTTTGTACAAAGGGGTTTAAGCCTGGCCAAGACATTGTGCAGTGGAGCTAAACCCCTCGAAGACGTCCATCACCCTCTGTACGGCCTCAGAAACCTAACCCTTAAGGGAAAGGAAGTGGAGATGACTAATATGGTCAAATATCTTGGCTTCACGCTGAACTACACTCTGGGGTGAGAGCAGGAAGTTGATTTGACCCTTGCCAAAGTTTCTAAGTCATTAATGGTGTGCAATGGATTAGCTGCTAAATCTTGGGCCTGCAAGCCAAATATTGTCAAGTGGGTGTACACTATGATCGTGCGACCGATTATCATATATGGAGTAATACCTTGGGCCTCAAAAGCATCGGTAGTACTTCAATTATCGTAGCTGCAACGACTTGCATGTTCTTGCGTGCCGGATGCCATGCTCACATGTCCGACGGCAGCACTTGAAGTCATGCTTGAACTCACACCACTTCACCTAGTAACCGGTCAGGCAGTCAAACACAAACTGTTTCAAATGCCAGCAGAAGGGTTTAGCAGAGGTAAAGTAATCTGATCTCAGCGTATGAAGGACTTAAGCGGTGGAATACCATTGGCTTTTCTCCCAAGGGACTGCATTACCAAAAGAGTACTCCACTCTTGATCTACTGCTTAGAGATAGTTGTGATTCACCGAAGGCTCGAAAACGTCGAAGGGAATTGGTGCATGAACCGCAAAACCACATACCAAACTCTTCGTACCTATGGAAAGTTTTCCGACCATTTTCCAAGCAGAGGTCTTTGTCATAAGACGGTACGTATGTAGAGTTAAAACCTCCAACGCAACTATCTCAACGAACGAATAACCATACATCGCAACAGTCAAACGGCACTTAAAGCAGTATCTTCCTAAGAAATTAAATCGCTACTCGTGCAGGAGTATAGAGAACGGCTGAATACTCTATGGGAACCTAACCAAGTGTACCTTTTCTGGGTGCTCGGTCACAAAGTTATAGCCGGGAATGAAGTGCCCGATGACCTCGTCCGCTCCCCAGCATCTACCAAGATGGTAAGACATGAACCCTCCATCGCGATTGGTTCTCATTCCATGGTTCTAATCCGCAAGGAAGAAGTAGTATGCAGGGAGAAGTATTGGTAACAACTCTAAGACACGTGCCATGTTTAATTTTTTAGTCACCCCCCAATGGCTATTTGTCGCATTCTACTCTAGCCACTGTAAGCTCAAGAAGCACTTATATAATATGGGCCTAACTTCATGTGCAAATTTCTGTTTCTACGATAGGAAGCCTGAAACTGTAGAACACCTAGTAATTGACTCCATAGCTGTCTGCACACGCAGGATAAGGGTTATAGAGATTACGTTGCCTTATTAGCACCTAGCAGTATATTGGAACTTATCAATACTGTGGGACTAAGTGGTTCATTGTGACTTAGGAGAGCGCACAATAGACCTTAGGTCGCCATGCAATCCTTACATATTTGTCTTATCCCTCAACAACACTCTTGAAAACAGACCACTTTCATATATATAAAAAGCAAAACAGTCCCACTCTTTTCATAAATTGTACCATGACAGTTAAATTGTATTCACTGGAACATCATACCATAGCAGCTGTTGAATATTTCACAAGGAATGGCAATTATAGTTCACTGTTTAAGAGTTAGCGGTGCACATATTTTTCACACAACAAAGTGATATTTTATTACTCTATTAAGCTATTTTATACCCAAGAAACAGCGTATGGAGAGCATAACGACTTTGTTAAACTAAAAGGTTCTAAATACCAAAAGATATATATGGATACATATGGAGAGCATAACGACTTTGCTAAACTAAAAGGTTCTAAATACCAAAAGATTTATACATTATTCCTATATTATTATAAAACCAGCTTAAGTTTAACTAATTTGCAATTTCCTTTTCTCCAGAATATCAACCATTATTAATCTAAGAGACGCTACCCACTTCATCCAACACCTATTGGTATTGTTCAAAGTGGCTTATCGCTATTGATATTACCAAATATCGTTTCAAACTCGCCATCTGACGTTTAAATAATCTTGGATAACAAAAAGAGATTTTATCAAAAAGGTTTTAAACCTCTTAAAAACTTTGAAGTCACATTTGGCAACTATATTCCATTTCAAGGCAAATTAATATGATGAATAGAGATCTCAGTAGCAAGAAGTAGAAAGAAGTCTCGAAATTATATATCTTAGAACTGCAACCTATAGATAATTCTAAAGAATTCAGGAAATACTAACCTCAGGATTCTAAAAAGAACTATCCCAACTAACTGGATGAGACAATTCACCTTCGAACGAATATGATCAAAGTCATCAACAAGAGTAGAAATGTAAAAGTTAGTTTGGCATTTGGGTAACAACACTGAGCACTTAATATGAATAGTAGGAATTAGTAATACGTGGTGAAAAAAATCGGGATGATCCAATACTACATATGAACACAATATTTTCACTTAGGTCCTAAGAACAGCGTATCATCTCTTGCGATACTTAACAAGAAGGTAGTTTCAGATCGGGAAGATCCAAAACTATATATGAACACAACATCTTCACTTACATCCTGAGAACAGCATATCATCTCTTACGATTATTAACAAGAAGATAGTTTCAGACCTGATCACAAGGTCCTCAACAAATTATGAACACAGTGTCTTCACTTAATCACAAGGCATGAGAGATACAGAAGCTCTAAGAGCAGGTTGAAATTATACCAATATCGGATCTCGTCACGCCTTTTAAAGCCATATAACACTGGTTCCTCTTGGCACAAGGAAAATTAACTCTTCTATGACTTAAACTTTACCGTTGGAAATGGCTTCTTTTAATGTAAATTTTAAGAAATATTTTAGCCGCTTGAAATTATTGCGATTCCGCCCGTACATTATACATGCCTACTCAACATTCTTTCATATATTTATTTTTTTCTACCAATTGACACTTGTATTTACAGTTATATTTGCTTTCGCATGCTGTCACAGTGCTCATGTCTCTTGCAGTATGTTCGACGGCGCAAAAAAGTAAAATAATTAATTCACAACATGGAAATTGAAATTGAAATATACGAGTCGAGTAAAAATATGCCACGAAGAGTAATGCGCGTACAAAAATGAAATTTCAATTTACTTGAATATTACATACAGGAATGTGCTCTGGATTGATGTCTTCATTTTTTATTAAATGTTTGCACTTTACTGTTTTAATTTATTTTGTCGCTACAGATTTAAAGCGCTCTGACTTTAAGGTATGCCGGATTTATGTGCCTTAAAATATTCACTTATTTTGACAGCACTTTAATTTGTTTTTTTTTTAATTTTTTTGTTTTAAAAATTTTATTTTATTTTAAATTTTCCAGCCTTAGGTTTTTTGTTTATTTCATATTATACACACACGTTGCACGTCATATGGAAATAATGTGCAGATGTCCAGCAGAAAAATGAGACAGTTGTATACTACTTTGAAACTAGTGAGAAGAGCAAACGTAACTAGTTAGAAAAATTAATTTTTGCACAGTAAGAACCAATATATTTTGGTTCTTGTTCTCAGAAGGGATCAGCTGGCAGATTTTGGTCAGAAGTGTCCAAGTGCAGTTTAATACTTATTCAATTACAACTAATGCAATTTAAATCCTTAAATAGAATTTGTTTACCTTGAGCTGATGCTGACATAACAATGCTCTCTTTGGTTTTCTTTTCTGAATAATGCTTTTCAGACCAGTTGAATATTAATTTTCAACTCTAAATAGAGTTTTTTTTGGTGGGTTCAATATATGCATATTCATTGGTTGTAAGTATTCTGTGATCATTGATGGCTATTTTCTTTTGATGTTAGCGGCTTGTGGTCAAAATCGATTAAACTCAGCTGGTGAAAATTATGTCAAAGTGAGTGAAATTAATTTGGAATATCCATTAGCTTTTTTTTGTTCATATGTATTTAATTCTTGTATTTTTTAGCAAATTGATGAAAATAAATGCATCAAATGATGAATCAGATGGCTTAAATAAGATATATATCTAAAAAATTACTTTCTTTTAATCCACTCAGTCGGTGAGGCTGCCCAATGAACCTCCGGCGAAGAGGCGAACAGAATTCGTCCACAACACCCATTCGGGTTGCACCGAGAGAGAACCTACGAGAGTGAGAGAACAAAGCGATGTGGGATCACACAGCGGCCGGCACATAAAGTGCGCAGACATCGACGAGAACCCTTAGTAAGAGCTCGTGAGTATCTTGAAGCGGTTTAAAGCGGTGGATTACAACAATAGAAAGAACAATAAGAGAAAACACATCAAAACAAAAATGATCAAGAGAAGGAATACGAAACTGTCTTCTAGATCCCATATAAATACCAATCACTAATCTAAAATTATCTCGAAGTAGTATGCGACAACTAATATGGTTCCTCGAGAAACAGTGCGATCAATTAAAGGAAAGAAATCCCATGCTCAAAGAGAAAAAGTGACAATCAGATGCCGTGATCATTAGCCAGCAGTAGCCAAACTCTAAAAATTCTCAATCATAGATTTTGCTATCGCCTGAATTAGTTAGCTCTATTGTTTCTACAGATCATGAGTTATATTAAAATACTCCCTTTTTTCATAAACTTCCTTACTTGCGACTATAGAAGCTTCACAAGGACTATGAAGCAAAAAGACTCATAGAACCTAAGTACTTAGATGAGAGTGTGCACACTGTAATACTCGCACACATTGATTTCATTTCTGAACATGCCAGTACTCAGTCCAAACGGAGTTTCCTGTCATAAAGGCAGTAGTAGATCTACATAATCCGAGAGTATGACAGCGATATTAGCCTTGAGCTCGCTGGCAGTGCACTCAAGATTAGTAAACGGTTGTCTAGGCTCTTTGACACTAGAGTCGAGTTACTACAGTTACTATGGTTTGGATGGCAACATCACAGCAGCAGTGCAGGGAACTTTAAGTATGATGACCTGGATGTATCGGTATTTCAGGATCAATGAGTGCGGAATAACAACGGGTAAGGGGCTTCTCGGCTCTGTAAGCTTCTAGTTGTTCACTATTGTACCACTAAATCCCAGTTCAGCACAACAAGCGTTGGCCAACTACTAGCAGCTGCACAGTCACAAGTTCCATCGTAAAAGGTATAGCTCTTAGCTCGCTTTTGGCAAAGTGATACTTTCATTGATTGTAGGAGATCTAACTGGTTATTGCACAATCGTGATTCATTCGGTAAGATTGAGTGTGATGTCATGTCAAGCGATCAGCCATCTAACCTAACCCAACCTTACTGGTGAAAATATGCGACGTGCTCTGGCAAAGACCTTTTGAAAACCATTAAACAAGCCGTCACATAAACACTAGTCGTCATGAAGTTATTATCTACAGTTTGAAGCAAATATTTATTTTATAATATTTGTCAAACTCGGTATTCGGAAATTGCCAATTTAGATGACCAGCGTAAAATGTTCTGAAACAAAAAAGTCAATTTGGCTCTCGTCCAATGGACAATACTATTGCACAAAGGTAAGGCGACAAAAATATAACGGATCTCCCCGTATTATAAAATGTCCCCCCGACCTAGAAATAAGAAAATGAAATTAGAAAACTTGAAGTTATGATATTTAATACGTGTTCCAAGAAATCTAATAGTTTTGCAAACAGGCCCTGAATTAGAAACTTTGTTCCATACCACCCAAGTTTTTTTTAAGCAAAACGTTGATTAGGCATAACAAATTAAATGCGCATACTCATAAAAAAAAAATTGTTCGTAAACCTTTTTTAGCATATTTAACCGCTTTTGTGTAGAACTTAAAGCAAGTTAAGAAGAGTGTGAGTGACCAGGAACGATTCTTTTACGCTTGACTGAAGCAGAACACGACTTAAGGTCCGTATCCAGCTCTTAAGGGGTTAGGAGTAGTTAGAATTTTCAAAAAATATTTTTTTTTTGCATTTTCGTTAAGTGTAATATCTTAAAAATATTCCCTGAAAATTTCACGTTGATCCGCTAATTAGTTTTTGAGTTATTCGAGACATAAGAAATAGAGATCGGGCTCTCTTCTTGAAAACAAAATAAAATCCTTCGATCAGTCACGGGATTATCTATTTATAAAACTATTTGTTTGTACAAGTACCTTTTTTTGGAACAGGGTCAACACAAACAAGAAATTTTCTTGACTTCAAGTCAACACATTCATATTACTACTTTTGTAAAATAACATGATTTAGTAGCAAAAAAAAAAATACTGAAAACTCTCATTTTTTCGTGCCTCTGACCTCCTAACCCTTAAGTAATTGCTCATGAAAAAAAATTTAACGAAGTACCCGCCGGGAGAAGCAGAAAAAGAGCAAGGCCTTCACTCCGTTGAAAAAAAAGTGGAGAAGGACCTGGCTACACTTGGAATCATCAAATGGCGTCAAACTGTGAAAAGGGAGAACGACTGGGACGGTGTTTTAAATATGGCTATAGCCGCATAGACGGAGACTACGCCAATAAAGAAGAACCGCTTGTGTCGGAAACGGAAGTATCCGCTTATAAAAAAAAGCGTATTGTTCAAAATAAAAGTTCCGAAAACTAAAGAATAGCCCGATAGAGGCCTATGACAAACGGGATTCACCTAACGAAAATGAACCTGAACTTACTCGTATATCTGCCCAAGGACTCAACAACATTTTTAAAAGTTATTTGTAACATATTTTGTGCCACTCACAATACAACAACGACAGGATCTGCCCTGTCGCCTCATAAAAAATGTCGGCTATATTTATATCGTGGCTCCAAACGGACTTATTTAGTCTTCTTGATTGACTATCGCAAGCAGACTTCAAGAATGTTTAGTGAGTTTACTTGCTATGTTCATGAACTATATTTTTACAAACAAATTTTCTTGAGGCCATATTATCAAAAAAAAAAAATATTTTAAACTCATTTTAGCTTTACTTTAGACTCCAAATTTATCAAATAATAAATTAAGTGCTATAGCAGTGACTTATTCACTTTACCAAAGTAAATTTTGGCAACCTACTAACCAAGCTCAAGGACAAACTAAAGCAAACCTGTTGAGAAATATATTAGATTTCACACGAAAAAAGACTATAGACAAAATTCCCTTGTACCAGTGACACCTTCACAAGCAGTTAGGTAGTTGTTCAGTTGAAATATTCCACCGGTGAAGCAATAAATTTTATTACATTTCATTTGCAGGTTTGCCAACTCAACAATTTCGTCTAACTGCAACGCCCACAAACATACACCTGCATACCTATGTATCTGTTGGCTGGAAAGAGAGAAACAAAAAATCGGAAAGCAAAAGCAAACACAAAAAACTAACGGAAAATCCTGACGCCGAGGCGATCAGTAAAGCTATCCAGTTAGCAAATAAAGTGCTGCAGCGTGTAGCCAAATCATTTGATTGCGGTTTGCACTGAATATATAGACATCCACTTACATATACATATATGTATGTGTGTGTATGAGTACTTTGTGGCATTAGTTTTTCTCAGTTCCACCTCGCCAATGCTTGTCACCTCGGCCGGCAGCCGGTTCTGGTTGGCTTGTAATGCTTTTGGCGCTCATAAATCAATTTGCCACCGGGAAAAAAGTGTTCGGAACAAATATAACGGTAAATAACTCAATTTTCGCTTTAGTGAATTTGCGCTTGTTTAGGAAAATATTAAACGCACGAAGTCTAGCGGTTGTGGCGAAATTACTGTCTGTGAAAGGTACATTAATATACACTATACGAGTATATTGAGGGATATATGGTATATTTATAGCTTTATAACCTAAATCGCCTAAAAAGTGAAAGTTGCGTGCTTTCAGGTAATGACACACCACAACAACAACGGCATATTAGCTGGCTGTTAATAAATAAATTTAATTATTTTTGCGTTGCACTCGAGTCTCGGTATTGCTCTTTCTGCAATCGCTTATTTATTTACTTTGACTACCCGCTTAAATATGACATTCGCCCCTCGATTCCGTTAGTTGCATATTAGATGTGACACAATATACGAGGGTATGTGCCGCAAGTGTCACGCAATCCATTAATGGCGTTATCATTTGGCAACCACTGTGACTTATCGCTAATAAATTAATTTGCTCTGTGACGTAATCGCTTTTTTCATTGTGATTAGTTGCTGGAAATCCAAAGCCATGGGAAATTTATTAATTATTTAATTTTATCAGTTGTGTGCAAATATGCAAATCGCTTATAGGATTTTATTAATTAGTCAGCTATCAGTTAATTGCAATGAGTGCAAAAGCAGAGCGAAGGTCAAGCGGTTAGCACCAAGGTCACTCAACTGAGTAGCAATACAAAAAAAATTTATTTTAATGAAATGTGCCTTTGAATATTGTACATTTGGGACAGCACCTTAAGTTGTATAAGTTGGACTCATCATCATCAGCTCTACAAGCTAAAGCGGGTGTTCGTTTGCTGCAATTTAAGGGGGTATTCTAGTCTAGAAATTAAAAAAAAAAATTGAAATTTTTTTTTATATTCTCAAAGTTTAACTATTCAAGAATATGTGTACAAGAGGATTATTCAAAATTCAAATTATTTTCGGAGATATAGGCAGTTTTATGACCGGGCATCCAAACTAGTTCGGCCGGAACGCGAAACTTTAAACGCGTTTTTCTCAAAACTGACTTTTTCGGAACGATGCCCACGATTTCTCAGGTTCTACTGGACCGATTTACTTGAAATTTTTATAGAGTCTTCTTTATAGGCTTGTCTATGGTTGGAACTAGCCCCATTTCAAAATTTTTATTTGTTTTATTTTAAAAAAATTCGAAAAAGTCAGAAAAAGTGACCAAAAAAAAATTTTTTTTCAGGCGGTCGGCATTTTGTGAAAAAGAAATGTTTCCCACCGACCATGGCGACATTATTCTAGATTAATAACCTTTTTTTTTGTTTCAGATAACTAGGAGGGTTGAAATCATGGGCATGGTCACGTGGAAATTTTTAGAGACCCCCCACTTCGTCAGCTCATATTTTTTTTACTTTTTTTAGCTTTTAATTTAAAAATTACTTTAAAAATTACCTGAATTCTAGACTAGAATACCCCCTTAAAGACCCATATAAACTAAATTTAGTTGTTGCAAATTTAAGGGTCTAGAAAGTCTGATAAACTGCAAATGTCAAATAAATTCATTTAGATTAGCATTTTAAAATATAAAATACCTGATTTTGGACTCTAGAATTCGCCGGGCCTGAAAAATGGTTATCTGCAGGACTAGATTCCAGCATAGTAAAATTCATTAAGCTACCTGGCTGTCTCCGGATGGAAAAGCCAAAAACCTAATCCATCATGTTGTGATAGACGGAAGACAAGTACCCTCCGAGATCTTAGCATTGACTCGAACTACTATCGTGTTGCAGTAAAGATACGAAACCGCCTCTGTGTAGCACAGTAACACATGGAAAGTTCTAGGTCGAGAAGCTGCAATCACAACAGACAACCGAGTTCGGCTCTCTGCTCAAGCTGATTTGTGAGAGCACTCATCAGCAACTCTGTATAATGGAACTGTGGGGCGGCATTTCACACAGTTCACACGTTCAGTTGCAAACAAAACCATTGGCAAAAGCAAAAGAACAGCTGGTACGACGAGGAGTGCCGAGTCGCAGCAGACAGAAAGCAGGCTGCCTATCTCTCAACGTTACAATCGACCGCAACTCGTGCGGGATGGGATAGATACCGAGAGCTGAAGAGGGAAGCGAGACGCATTTACAGACAAAAAAAAGAGAGAGGCCGAAATGCGTGAGAATGAAGTACTTGACAAACTGACCGACAGGGGTAAAGATCGAAAACTCTACGAAAATATTCGACTACAAAGAGAAGGTTTTAAGACCGAATCATACACTTAGAAAACCCCAAGAGGTGATCTAGTGATTGATTCTTAGATAATACTAACAATGTGGTGGAAACACTGCTCCAGCCTGCCGAAGGGTAGTGAAAGTAATACACCAGAAGAAGGTGAACGCTATTCCACAATCGATGACTATGGAGTGAACTTTCCATTGACCGACCATGAAAAAGTTCAAAGAGCAATTACCCGTTTGAAGCATAGCAAAGCGGTGGCGGCCAATGGATTGTCGACATGCATCAGATTCTTTATAGAATATGGTCGGGCAAAAGTATGCCCGACGATAGGACTGTCAACAGTCACGTGGGAGCAAAGTCGCGAGTGCGACGACTGCTTGTATGATGGCAGGAGATATTTCGACTTGCCCTTACTAACTACCAGACGCATTTGCTTCTCTTCTTTGTTCAACCTAGAGAAAACAGCACTAATGGCGCGGTTGCTATGTCCAAAGATATCGATTTCATGGGCGTATGCCAGCAGCTGTATGTTCTTGTTGAAGATCGTACCTCCCTTTTTAGATCTATAACTCGAATTTGTTCAAAGTGGATTGAAGAAGTCGCCTTATAGGAAGTCGCCTTGTCTGAAACCTCTTTTGATATCGAACGTCTCGGAGAGATCCTTCCCGATCCTGACGGAGCTTTGGTATTGGTATTAGTCAGTTTACACAGCCATATTAGTTTTGCGAGGACGCCAAAATTTTCTGGATTTCTTTTTATCAGACCTTATTATTGCTAATTTTGCAGAACTAGATTTTAAAACCCAACTTTAATATATTGAACACGTTAAGAAACTAAAAAGTAATACAGTTACATGTAAAATTATATTTACATTTGTTTTTAGTAAATAATAAAAACAAAAAAATAAAAAAAAAAAAATTATTTATTTGTACACAAAGTCAGTCTAGTTAGCCAAAAAATATGAAGCGACATTAATTAATGTAAAACATAAAGATTTCCACGCATCACAACGCACCACAGACATGCAACAGCGGCACATATCCATCATATTTAAATATCCAATTAACACCGACACTTTGCGAAACGCACCCACTCACCAACGCCATGCTATGCAGTTATGCACAACGAACGAACGACGCAAACCGCAAATCGCAAATCGCATTAGTGTGTGGGTTAACAAAAGTGCAGAAAACATTTTAAACTAGAGGGACTTAAAAATTATGCACTCTACCAAATATTATTTGATGTAAATGTATTTGTGTGTGTGTATGTTACTTTGATGGCATGTATTGTCCAATTGCTAAATACATGTACTTTGCAACACGCATGTCAAGTGAGGCCCACGCTGATGACGGATAAACAAGGTGGCGCCGCCAAAATGTTTCACAAACAAATTTAATTAGTTTTTGCTTTTTTTAGATTTTTTGGTGAATATATTTTTGGCATTTTTAATGAAATAGATATTAGCGATATTATTATTAGAAATTACTGGAAAAATGTGTGCCGCCTTTAGGACTATTAGGAACATTACGATTTCGGGCTTTAAGCATCACACATTTACCTTTTCATGAACTTGCAATTAATTCTAGAAAAACAGAATATATAAAAGGTGCAATACAATTCTTTCATTGGTTGAAGAATGCACTGTAACTCAATTTGTTCTTTCAAAACCTACTCCAGAAGAAAATATTAACCGCCGATACCTTTCTTGAGTCCACATAAAAAATTTTGTCGGAAGCTCTTAGTCAAAATGAAGGAGAGCAAGTTGGTATCATCTTGTCACTTTCTTCTCTATAACCTGACTGTTGCCAGACTGATATTGAAATACCTTTTTACACACACTTTTGGAGAACCTAGGAAGGTGGCTGCGATTGATATTATTCGGCCTAATAAGTTAGCGGTAAGCTGAGAAATATATAAGGTGACACACTTTAAGAAATTTTTCGTACTTTCCATTGGAAGAAAATGTGTTATAATTAGAATACGACGGCATTTCTATGAAATATCTTAGGCTGTATACTGCGACTGTAAAGCAGGAGCTTTCTCTTTCGTTATGTGAGCCGTTCTATGTTGGTCATTAGTCTGCTAAGTTGGAAGATGATTTTCGCTGCCTTTCGGGCAAAAAAATAATCAGGCGTACAGTCATACGTTTACTACATAGGTACTGACTGTGAGAAACATGTGCTTATTTGTTAACAGCAGGAACTATATATATTTTTCGTAGCGAGCTAAATATTTTGTGAGTCAAGCCAAGCTTGCATTCGAACCGTGACATGATTCAGCTTTCTAGGGCAGTTTTCTACATCTCGGGTTTTGATTAGTGCGGCGATATCGTCCGCATAACCAACTAACTGCGATCCGCCTGAAATATCAAATTTTAGGATATCGTCATAACTTATGTTCCACAGATCTGAAACAAGAATAGATATTTTGTGCTTCTCTCGTTGTAAACAATATCTGTCGCACTTTTAGAGATTCGTTTTTATTACTAAGTTAGCTCCTCATTAGAGTATTGAGATAATCGGAATTCTAAAACTTCCATCAAATCCATCTATCTCGCGCTATTGAAGGGGTCTCATACGTCTAGGGTCGCCTACTAAACTCTTCGTTTGAAGTTGTAGCATCTACTTTGTGCAAATTCTACACTTTCAATGGGGCTTCGACAGCTTCTAAAGTTAACCAGTTAGGTCTAAAACCGTGCTGTCTTGAGCAGACTCCAACCGCTTCGTTCACAGCCGTTTCGAATCCCTTTCTTAAAGATTTATCGCTGAGTCGTGCTTGCATAGTGGGCATTATGCTGATGACGAACTGAGATAGGAGTTTCCTTGTTTATTTATTCAAAAATTTCTAATTTCTGAGGTTTCATTCAGACCTGTTGAGTTTTTAGACCTGAGTTGGGCTATGTTGGCAGGCTGTCTCGACATACATAAAACTACTGATCTTTAGTAATGACAAATGAATGGTTTAGTTTCATTCGAGCTTTAATATTAGCAAACTTTAAGAATTACTTGAAATCTAATGTTTTCACTTCATCTAGTCCCTTTATCTGTGAAGCTCTCACATATCTAAGCAGAGTTCTAACTAATGGTGGACAGAAAGTATCTCTGTCAGTTCCCCTGCACTTTCCGCATGTATCGTCGTTACTTAAGTTCCCTCCGGCCAGCATGTGATTCATTAAAATAAAAATCGTCCCGCTGTACTTTCGAGATCATGTGAGGAAAAACAAGCGTGCTTTCCTTTGAGATGCTTGCGGATGACCTTGGCGATTGTGCGTGTCTTTAAGGCATTAAATATCGCCCTTCTCGTCCTCAGCCTTTTTCGAAAATTTCATTGTATATCTTTTTAGTGACCTCTGTATTCTCATGGGATGGTTGGGTTTGCTAGACGAATATCATTTTTGGCAATATCATCAGCTATTTCGTTTCCCGGAATCCTGTGTGGCCTGGAACTCAATATAAATAAAATACGGGCCCCTTTCCCGCAGCCATATATCTACTGGCTCCTGCCTTTTAAGAATATTCTTTGAGGTAATTTGTTTTAAAATTCTTGCCGCATGGCTATCGACGTATATGTTGATCTTCTTGATTGGCTACAATCTCAGTCGCTTTCTGGACCGTAAAGACTTTCGCCTGGAAGATACTGCAGTATTCCGGAAGCTTGAAGGATGGCTGCTTCGAGCAAAGCAATCCAGGTTCCACTCTATTAGCCATTTTGGATCCGTCTGAATAAATGCCGCCATCCTGCAAATGTCGAAGTCTTATAGCTTCTATGGTCCTTGTTTGGGTGTAATGATAAGTACATTTGCAATGTAATCCATTTTGAAAGCGTCTCATGCAGTTGGCTTAGTATTTTCATTATTATTTTATGTATAAATCCCCAAAGGTTTTTATTTAAAGGTATTAGTATAACATTTTTTGCTATGAAAAGTGCAACTGTCAAGAATATCACAGCTTCGGTGCAGCGAAGTTAACATATTTTCCTTGTTCCAATTGCAATCGTATCGCTTTGTATAGGGTGATTTTTTAAGAGCTTGATAACTTTTTTTAAAAAAAAAACGCATAAAATTTGCAAAATCTCATCGGTTCTTTATTTGAAACGTTAGATTGGTTCATGACATTTACTTTTTGAAGATAATTTCATTTAAATGTTGACCGCGGCTGCGTCTTAGGTGGTCCATTCGGAAAGCCCAAATTTTTGGGCAACTTTTTCGAGCATTTCGGCCGGAATAGCCCGAATTTCTTCGGAAATGTTGTCTTCCAAAGCTGGAATAGTTGCTGGCTTATTTCTGTAGACTTTAGACTTGACGTAGCCCCACAAAAAATAGTCTAAAGGCGTTAAATCGCATGATCTTGGTGGCCAACTTACGGGTCCATTTCTTGAGATGAATTGTTGTCCGAAGTTTTCCCTCAAAATGGCAATAGAATCGCGAGCTGTGTGGCATGTAGCGCCATCTTGTTGAAACCACATGTCAACCAAGTTCAGTTCTTCCATTTTTGGCAACAAAAAGTTTGTTAGCATCGAACGATAGCGATCGCCATTCACCGTAACGTTGCGTCCAACAGCATCTTTGAAAAAATACGGTCCAATGATTCCACCAGCGTACAAACCACACCAAACAGTGCATTTTTCGGGATGCATGGGCAGTTCTTGAACGGCTTCTGGTTGCTCTTCACCCCAAATGCGGCAATTTTGCTTATTTACGTAGCCATTCAACCAGAAATGAGCCTCATCGCTGAACAAAATTTGTCGATAAAAAAGCGGATTTTCTGCCAACTTTTCTAGGGCCCATTCACTGAAAATTCGACGTTGTGGCAGATCGTTCGGCTTCAGTTCTTGCACGAGCTGTATTTTATACGGTTTTACACCAAGATCTTTGCGTAAAATCTTCCATGTGGTCGAATAACACAAACCCAATTGCTGCGAACGGCGACGAATCGACATTTCACGGTCTTCAGCCACACTCTCAGAAACAGACGCAATATTCTCTTCTGTACGCACTGTACGCATTCGTGTGGTTGGTTTAATGTCCAATAAAGTAAACTGAGTGCGAAACTTGGTCACAATCGCATTAATTGTTTGCTCACTTGGTCGATTATGTAGACCATAAATCGGACGTAAAGCGCGAAACACATTTCGAACCGAACACTGATTTTGGTAATAAAAATTTAATGATTTGCAAGCGTTGCTCGTCAGTAAGTCTATTCATGATGAAATGTCAAAGCATACTGAGCATCTTTCTCTTTGACACCATGTCTGAAATCCCACGTAATCTGTCAAATACTAATGCATGAAAATCCTAACCTCAAAAAAATCACCCGTTATTTGTTGTTTTTGCTTGACAGTTATCACATCACAAAATTATTTATATCTAACGAAAAGGTAATCCCCTCTGTGTGCTCAACTACCATACAAGTGCCAAATTACTAGATATAGCTACTTACAATTACAACCGACACCGAATGGCAAAATTAATTAACGCTACACCTTTGTATTTGCGCACTCATATTCACTTTTATGGTTAGCAAATTAATGCTCTGCCGTAGCGCTCGAATTGCTTTCGCACTCACATTACAATTTTATTCCATTTATTCATTATGCAAAATTTATGCATTTATTTACGTCTAAAACGCTCAACAACTATCAATTAAAAAATAATATTCGCACACACAATGTTGTTGTGCAATAACTGTTTACAATCGCGCAACGCAAACACCCACACACTCGCATGCAGAGGGTTATCGAGCTGTCGACAAAACCGACGTCATAACTAAAACCAATTTTATCCCACCAAAAGCCATCAATGTCAGCCATTAATTAACATTTAATACGCGCAAATAGATTTTTCATTCATTAAATCTATTTAATAATAATGATTTGTAGAAGTGTTGCGTTGTATTCGTTTGTATGTGTGCTTGTGTGTTGAGGGTAGCTCTGTGAATTTGCAATTATTTGCAAATTACGAATTACACTCCCATAAGCAATATGCATTTAGTGATTATTTGTGGCAGTAATTATAAGCCAAAAATTATTACTGTACAATGGGGTTTCTAAACTTTGGTTGAACTGGTTGACTGGTTAGACGGCTAAAGGATCAAGTGTTGAAATTTACAATTTGTGCGCCTAAACGTAGATATATTTACATGCATATTATTGTATATAGGCAGATATTATTAGCACTGGAAAGTATCTGACTCAGAGTTTCGAAGCGAAATAGATATATTATAACGGGTGATCAAGGAGAGATACTTTCTTCAATAGCCTTTTTTATGTTATTTTTACACAGTAATGTCTGGCATTTCTTCATGGAAAAACTCACGCCTTTTATGACGAAAATTCACCTTCTAACTATAAGGTGAGCGCTTCACTTAACTCATGGACAACATAATCGGCCTACTGAGAGTAATATTTGCAACACTAACACCCATTTTGAGATCCAGCGTTCGTTATTGGATACTTATTTGATCGAATAGACCACGTCCAGCACGCAGCGAAAAAAATATAGTAGCCATAGCTGAGAATGTACATGAAGACCGTGGAGAGTTGTTTCGGCGGCGTTCGCAGCAACTCGGACTGACTTATAGAACGACTAGATCTATGAGCTTTTGAAAAGTTCCAAGAAGATCCGACGTTTCCGAGCCACATTTTGTTCAGCGTTGTCGCATTTGAGACGACCGTAACCGATTATTTGGTTCCTGAAATATAAACTCGTGATCTTAGTGATACATGGTTTCAACAAGATGGCGCCACCGCATGAACGATGAGTCGGCGTTACGAGTTTTCGAGAGAAAGATTCTGCGGAAAATTTATGGTTCTTTGGGTATTGGCCACGGCGAATACTGCAGTCGAACTTATCATTCCAAGTTGTATGAGGTATACGACGACATTGACATAGTTCGACGAATTAAGAGACAGCGTCAAACTAAGGTCATGTTGTCCGAATGGATGAAAACACTCTAGCTCTGAGAGTATTCGACACAGTACCGCCGTGGGAAGTAGAAGGAAGAGGAAGACCTCCACTCCGTTGGAAAGACAAAGTGGAGAAGGACCTGCCTACACTTGGTATATCTAAGTGGAGCCAAACAGCGAAAAGGGAAAAAAGGATTGACGCGCTGTTGGGATTGTTGGTTATATCGCAGTGTCTAGCCAATAAAGAAGAAGATTCTTTGGTAAAAGAAAAACTTATATTTATTAAATGAGCAAACTTGCAAACAATTTGAATTTTCGTTTTAAAATTTTATTCACAAATCAATAACGTCAACGGTAGATATGTTTTTAGGGACAACTAAATATTCACAATATACTCATGAGATCCCAAAGTCAATTATTTGTAGGGCATTCTACCAGTCACCAAAGTCCACCAACTTCCTTTTGCAGCCGTAAAGTTCAACAAAAGCTCCTTTAATTCATCCAACGCTGAAAAGCCCTCAAACCCAATACCAATATTCCAGTGCAATGAACTCACTGTTAATGCCAATATTACATAGACAAAGACTGTTAATAACAGCAAAGGAAAGAAAAGTCACTCGCTGGAAACTTGGAAGTGCCACTGACACCACCAACTCCCACCGGTGGCACGCATTGGAAAGCCATTAACAGGGCTGCTCTTGCAATGCAACCATGTGCAGCAAACTGTTATTAAACCCCCAGCTGTTAGAGCAATTCGTGTTGCTGTTGCTTTACACGGCCGACTGTCCGGCTCGTTGCCGGTAGACAGTTGGGTGTTGCGTGACAGCAATTTGGCCAATTTGCCGGCTGCAAGATGTGTAGTCGGCAAAAGGACGTCGGTGCGTGTGAAAGTGTCCCAAAATTTCTGTCGTTTCAGAAAAATTGTAAACAGTCAAGTGTGAAAGCAAAACAAACTCCAAAGGTAACCGATAGCGACAACAAGTGGTGTGCTAGCATACGTTTTGGTGAGAGTGTTGGTTTCGCGGATTTGTGTGTGAAGTTGCTTCGAAAGTGAAATTTTTAAAAGTTAAGTGAAAATGAAAAAATGGAGATTGTGCATTATATTAAATATCACTCAAAAATAATTTTAAATGTATTTAAAGTATTCGAGAAGTTGGAATAATACTAAAAGGGTTTTTTGGGAATTATTTACCAAATATTTTTAATTATTTGCAAAAAAATTTGAATAAAAAAAATTGAAATTAAAAAAAATAAATGTGAAATTAAAAAAATAAAAAACAACTTATTTAAAAATGTAATTAAACGAAAACTTAAAAAAAAATATAGGTTCAACGAACACTTTGAATTGAACTAAAGGTGGGTATTAAAAAACACTATTTATTATTTTTAATTTTTTATTAAATCAACAAATATTGCAAAAAAAATTTACGAGTTAAAAAAAATTAAGAATGAAGACATCAAAATATTGTCTTAAAAAAATTTTTTTTAAAAAATATTAAAAATAAATTAAAAATTTTCTTTTACTGCAACTTCTCAAGTTTATTTATGTCATACGCAAAGAGAACAATTTAAAACCGAATTTAAATCGATATTTTTTCAAAAAAAAAAAATAATTTT
>CM050323.1:100416302-100482667 GCA_027475135.1 Bactrocera correcta | reverse complement strand
TCTTAAGCAGTAATAAATAGGCCAGATTTCGTGAAACAAGTTTGCCATAAAACGACCTGAATTTAGCTAATCAGTTTGTATAGCAGCTACATATATGCTTTAGTGATCTGTTTTGATCTGAACAGTATGTTCGTAATCTTTACCTCCTTGGACAATAATCCATACCACATTTCGTGAGGGTATCTTGTCAATTAAAAAAGGATTTCAAACAAAAACTTGATTTTAATCTTCAGTTTGAATGACAGCTACATGTTAGTCCTATGTAAGCGGTTCAGACAAATTTACAGCTTTTTGGACGGGAAAGGACGTACCTAAAATTTCACAACGATATATCAACAGCTGAAGGTCTGATTCGCATTTACAAATACAGACAGATGGACATGCTTTCTCAATGTCTGATTAACAGACTTACTGTCCAGTTAATGGAGCTGTCGGGTAAATATAGCGTCCATTTAACAGAGCTTTCACTGTATTTTTTATTTATGAATTGTGTTTACTATCCTATCTTCTAACTGGTTTCTTTGGACACAGTGTGCTAAATTTTGCTGAAACGGGTCGGTGATTTAGAAGTCCATCTCGTACAAACAACGTGACATGTAATTTTTAAGGGGGTCTAGTCTAGAAATCAAATTTTGTGCAGTTTTTTGAATTTTATTAAAAAAGACCCAAAAATATTTTTACCATCCATTTTTTATGGTGTTTTTATTGATATCTTTAGAAGATAGAAAAAAAATTTTACCGCTAAAAAAAAATAAAATTAAATGCTATAAATGAAATAAACAAGAAAGTATATAAATGGTTAGACATTGAGTTTTGACAAGATCCGGTAACCATATGCTCATCTCGAAAAAGGATGGTTTCATAGGGTGTATAGTGCTTCCCCTTTCACCACTGATGGTAATGTTGGTTCCCTCATCAGTTTTAAGAGCACATAGGATCTATTTTGCGTGTACATTTTCTTAGATGCAAGAGATCATTAATTAAGAAGCTCTTCTAGATCCAACATCATCGTCATCGTGTACGATGATCCCGATTATTCTTTACCCAAGATATTTTCATTTGACTAGTCGATTAATAAAACTTCAATGTTAAGGAATTTCAGGGAGGCAGGCGTTCATTATATCTTACCTATTCTTCCCACCAAATCTTCGTCATGATATGTATGCGTGTGTGTGTTTATATGTGCCCTTTTTCTCTCCAGTAAAACTTTTTAAACTAGTTTGTGATCAGTATCAACACCTTCATTCACCTATTTCTTGAATTCCAGATATCTATTGTGATACTTGGCCCACGTACACTCTGATTCTGACACTTTCCTGAAGAGAATATTAAACTATTTATTTATAATACTTAGAAGGTTCAAGCGATGCAATTAAGGATATTAAACCCTTTGCTTCGTTGTCGCTTTCAAGTCGAGACCACCACCAAAATATTATTATTATACCCAGAATATAATATATTAGATTCACCACGCTGTTTTCAACATCAAAAAGGAAATGTAGGAGACTTCTCAAAACCTTTCTCTTGAACACTCTTAAGGCCGACTGATCAGATGATGTTATTGTACTATATGCTTCTGCACCATATAGCAACACAGTAATAATGAGGGATTTGTAGATTTCGCCATTTTGTTAGTCGGGAGAGGACTTTACTTTTAAAATGCTACATCATTCCCAAGTAGCACCAGTTAGCAAGAAATATTTTACTTCGCTTTCATATCCAGTCTGGAGAAAACAGTTGAGGCAAATGAGTCCATAAAAAGTGATCCGTCACGCTGAGTCAATTTACCTATGTTGCGGAGTCGAATCGGTCCAAAATAGAGCACGCTTTGTGAATTATAGGAAACAATAGCCATCACTATCTCATAGTATATGGTTGTGCTTGTAGTCCGAACTGGATAAATATGTTAAACTAATTTTTGACGGTCGTCATCAGGAGAAGAGTTACCGTTAACTATTATAAATTGTAACACTTCACTGGGCAATTTCTTTTCCAAAAGCAAGAATGGAAACCTCAACGAATGTTGTTCTTCTTCCATTTTTTTTTTCGAAAATATGCGGTTATGGCATTTTATCCACTGTCAAAATATAACTCGGTGATCGCCCATGAGAATAATATTGATAAATATTTATTAGGTCATATTTGCAGAGAAGTCCGGACCTCAGAAGTCCGGATGCAGAATATGTATTATTAATGTCAATTAATTTCCTCAAGATGCTATGAAACGTGAATGCATGGTTTTGAATACGAACGTTTCTATGCAACTAGGTTAATACGGTACTAAGACAATAACACAAATATTGACATATCTCATGCAAGGTATAAGATCTAATAAAAAATATGTATAACCAACTAAAATATTTTTTTGTCCTATTCTTTGAAAATCTTCGAGCTTAGCTGCAGGCAAACAACACAATTAGCTAGATGAGCAGTCAAATGAATTTTGTTCAAAATCACGAAAAGTAGCAGCGAAAACATGCAATGCTAATTCCACAAAAAATATTCGGTCAACATTCATCAGAGGTGTCAGACAAATAATCCATTGGCGAGAAGAAAGCGCTTGTTAGCACATTACATATTTCACTTAAATCGTCTTTGCAACAAAGCACAAAAAGAGAAACCAACAAAAATGAGGAAAAATGCGTGTTGCATGCAATAAACAACACACAACCCACGGCAAATCATAGCGACGGCCTGCCAACAGCAACGAGCAATTCCGCTCATTGCCATAATTTTTGCGAATTCCTCAACGCTAACGTAACTGTCAATCAAATGCAATGCGATCGCCGCAAATTTGCGAGAAGCGTGAGGCAGCACCATGGCAGCCGGTAAAGGGAATAGCTGCGTCTATGTTGGTAGTGATGATTGGTGGAAAACGGCACTTGGCACTTGGTGGTGGCGGTGCGTTGACACTCGACGCTGTCAAATCGCAGATTGACGTCGGCAAGTGATGGCAGTTTTTTTTTGCACTCAAGCTTATTTGCTGCCTATGAAGTAGTTGTTTTTGCCCGTGTTGCAAAATTAGCAAATACATACATATATGCCTTTAAATTTTATTTTCATTGCTACCATATGCTTTCGGTTTATTTATAGACACGCCATAAATAAAAGTCAATGCACTCACGTAAAGAGAGCGGGGAAGTGAAATGGATAGGAGAGAAGTTCGCAGTAATTTTCTTATTTTTACATACATACATTTCATGTCGATTTCGTCAGCTATCAAGTGACAACAAAAACATTAGCAACACAACAACAATGTGTAGACGCAACAAGTGATTCGCTCGTCTTTGCCATTGTTTGTTGCATGACTTAGCACCGCTGATTCATTTTGTTTTCACGTTTTGTATTCGTTTTTTGTTGTTGTTGTAGTTGCTGTCGTTCTCGCTTTATTTCCGCGCTGTTGTTCAGTTGTATATTTATGAAAGCATATTTCACGACAATACATCAGCATTTTGACACATTTGGCAGCGCTCCCAGACATGAATGTGGCACAGTGGAACGTTTGCATGAAAATTGCATTTAAATAAATTTTCAAAAATAAAATGTACAAATAAAAGTAAATTTTTTTAAAGATTATATAAAAATTTTATATAGAGTGGAATACTAAGTGTTCATATATATAGTATATATAGGATATATCGATATACCTATGGTCAAAAGTTATATTGTCCTGTCCGCAGAGACTTGAAATCCATCTAACGCCCTTCTTACACAAACTTTTGTGGAAAGACCCTTTTTATCGACATTTGCTATAATTCCTTAATACATCCCGACAAAAGCGATTTAAAATATTTTAATAACCTAAAATCTCTATAAACCTGGTAAACCGATACTTCTTACTCTTCCAAATTGTTTCGTCAGAACAAAGTTTAGTATCCTTCAACAACTGCTCTGCACCAGCTAACTTCGAAGATAAAGAGTTCACTGGAAGGAGGAAAGAAATGGTATGTGCCGTCGTTGGCATCGAAGGTACTTTTAACAACACGTCTCACGGGAGCATATCAAGAGCGCTGGAGACAAGGAATGTGGCAGCACCGGTGCTCAGGTGGATAGAAGCCGTACTGCGCACCAGAATAGCTGAAAATACAGAAGGTGTGGCCAGGATATGTCTCGGCACAACAAGAAGCTATCCACAAAATGAAGTATTAACACCCTGTTGTGGAGCCTTGACGTAGACGACCTCCTAGTTCTGCTAACTAGCAATGAGAGTCGCTTAAGGATATGCGGATGATACTATAGCTATAAGTTAATTCGAGGACACTTCTGTTTAGTACAAAGGGGTTTAAGCCTGGCCAAAGCATTGTGCAGTGAAGCTAAACCCCTCGAAGACGTCCATCACCCTCTGTCCGGCCTTAGAAACCTAACCCTTAAGGGCAAGGAAGTGGAGATGACTAATATGGTCAAATATCTTGGTCTCACGCTGAACTACACTCTGGGGTGAGAGCAGCAAGTTGATTTGACCATTGCCAAAGTTTCTAAGTCATTAATGGTGTGCAATGGATTAGCTGCTAAATCTTGGGCCTGCAAGCCAAATATTGTCAAGTGGGTGTACACTATGATCGTGCGACCGGTTATCATGTATGGAGCAGTGCCTTGGGCCTCAAAAGCATCGGTAGTACTTCAATTATCGTAGCTGCAACGACTTGCATGTACCTTCGTGTCAGATGCCATGCTCGCATGTTCGACGGCCGCACTTGAAACCATGCTTGAACTCACACCACTTCACCTGGTAACCGGTCAGGCAGTCAAACACACACTGTTTCAAATGCCAGCAGAAGGGTTTAGCAGAGGTAAAGTAATCTGATCTCAGCGTATGAAGGACTTAAGCGGTGGAATACCATTGGCTCTTCTCCCAAGGGACAGCATCTACTCCTTGATCTACTCCTTAGGGATAGTTGTGATTCACCGAAGGCTCGAAAACGTCGAAGGGAATTGGTGCATGAGCCGCAAAACCACATACCAAACTCTTCATACCTATGGAAAGGTTTCCGACCATATTCCAAGTAGAGGTCTTTGTCATAAGACGGTACGTATGTAGAGTTAAAACCTCCAACGCAACTATCTCAACGAACGAATAACCATACATCACAACAGTCAAACGGCACTTAAAGCAGTATCTGCCTAAGAAATCACATCGCTACTCGAGCAGAAGTGTAGAGAACGGCTGAACACTCTATGGGAACCTCACCAAGTGTACCTTTTTTGGGTGCTCGGTCACAAAGTTATAGCCGGGAATGAAGTGCCAGATGATCTCGTCCGCTTCCCAGCATTCAATAAGATGGTAAGACATGAACCCTCCATCGCGGTTGATCCTCATACTATAAAAGAGCTAATCCGCAAGGAAGAAGTAGTATGCAGGGAGAAGTATTGGTAAGAACTCTAAGGCACGTGCCATGTTTAATTTTGTAATCACCCTCCCAATAAACGAAATCAGGCTATTTGTCGCATTCTACTCTAGCCACTGTAAGCTCAAGAATCACTTATATAATATGGGCCTAATTTCATGTGCAAATTTCTGTTTCTACGATAGGGAGCCTGAAACTCTAAAACACGTAGTAATTGACTCCATAGCTGTCTGCAGACGCAGGATAAGGGTTATAGAGATCACATTGCCTTATTAGCACCTAGCAGTATATTGGAACTTATCAATATTGTGGGGCTAAGTGGTTCGTTGTGACGTAGGAGAGGGCACAAAAGACCTTAGGTCGCGATGCAATCCTTACCTATTTTTCTTATCCCTCAACAACACTCTCGAAAATAGACCACTTTCACATATATAAAAAGCAAAACAGTCCCACTCTTTTCATAAATTGTGCCATGACAGTGAAATTGTATTCGCTGGAACATCATACCATAGCAGCTGTTGAATATTTCACGAGGAATGGCAATTATAGTTCACTGTTTAAGAGTTAGCGGTGCACATATTTTTCACACAACAAAGTGATATTTTATTACTCTATTAAGTTGTTTTATACCCAATAAACAGCATATGGAGAGAATAACGACTTTGTTAAACTAAAAGCTTCTAAATACCAAAAGATTTGTGATACTATATACATTATACCTATATTATTATTAAACAATAAACTTAAGTTTAACTAACTTGCAATTTCTTTTTCTCCCGAATATCATACAATTACTACTCTAAGAGACGCTACCCACTTCATCCAACACCTTTTGGTATTGTTCGAAGTAGCTTATCGCTATTGATATTACCAAATATCGTTTCAAACTCGCCATCCGACGTTTAAATAATCTTGGATAACAAAAAGAGATTTTATCAAAAAGGTTTTAAACCTCTTAAAAACTTTGAAGTCACATTTGGCAACGATATTCCATTTCAAGACAAATTAATATGATGAATAGAGATCTCAGTAGTAAGAAGTAGAAAGAAGTCTCGAAATTATATATCTTAGAACTGCAACCTATAGATAATTCTAAAGAATTCAGGAAATACTAACCTCAAGATTCTAAAAAGAACTATCCCAACTAACTGGATGAGACATTTCACCTTCGAACGAATATGATCAAAGTCATCAACAAGAGTAGAAATGTAAAAGTTGGTTTGGCATTTGGGTAACAACACTGAGCACTTAATATAAATAATGGGAATTAGTAATACAAGCTAAAAAAGTCGGGAAGATCCAATACTACATATGAACACAATATTTTTACTTACGTCCTAAGAACAGCATATTATCTTTTACGATTCTTAACAAGAAGATAGTTTCAGATCAGGAAGATCCAAAACTATATATGAACACAACATCTTCACTTACATCCTGAGAACAGCATATCATCTCTTACGATTATTAACAAGAAGATAGTTTCAGACCTGATCACAAGGTCTTCAACAAATTATGAACACAGTGTCTTCACTTAATCACCAGGCATGAGCGATACAGAAGCTCTAACAGCAGGTTCAAATTATACCTACATCGGATCTCGTCACGCCTTTTAAAGCCATATAACACTGGTTCCTCTTGGCATAAGGAAAATTAACTCTTCTATGACTTAAACTTTACCGTTGGATATGGCTTCTTTTAATGTAAATTTTAAAAAATATTTTAGCCGCTTGAAATTATTGCGATTCCACCCGTACATTATACATGCCTACTCAACATTCTTTCATATATTTATTTTTTTCTACCAATTGACACTTGTATTTACAGTTATATTTGCTTTCGCATGCTGTCAAAGTGCTCATGTCTCTTGCAGTATGTTCGACGGCGCAAAAAAAGTAAAATAATTAATTCACAACATGGAAATTGAAATTGAAATATACGAGTCGAGCAAAAATATGCCACGAAGAGTAATGCGCGTACAAAAATGAAATTTCAATTTACTTGAATATTACATACAGGAATGTGCTCTGGATTGATGTCTTCATTTTTTATTAAATGTTTGCACTTTACTGTTTTAATTTATTTTGTCGCTACAGATTTAAAGCGCTCTGACTTTAAGGTATGCAGGATTTACTTGCCTTAAAATATTCACTTATTTTGACAGCACTTTAATTTGGTTTTAATTTTTTTTTCTTTAAAGATTTTTATTTATTTTAAATTTTCAAGCCTTAAATTTTTTGTTTATTTCATATTATACACACATGTTGCACGTCATTTGGAAATAATGTGCAGATGCCCAGCAGTAAAATGAAACAGTTGTATACTACTTTGAAACTAGTGAGAAGAGCAAGCGTAACTAGTTAGAAAAATTAATTTTTGCACAGTAACAACCAATATATTTTGGTTCTTGTTCTCAGAAGGGATCAGCTGGCAGATTTTGGTCAGAAGTGTCCAATCAGTTTAATACTTATTCAATTACAACTAATCCAATTTAAGATCCTTAAATAGAATTTGTTTACCTTGAGCAACTCAAGGATCAAAAAAATACTGACATAACAATGCTCTCTTTGGTTTTCTTTTCTGAACAAACTCTGCAAATCTTAGTAGTCCAATGCTCCTCAGACCAGTTTAATATTAATTTTTAACTGAGTTCTCCTAACTAGTTAGAGATTTTTTTGCTGGGTTCAATATATGCATATTTATTGGATGTAAGTATTCTGTGATCATTGATGGCTATTTGCTTTTGATGTTAGCAGCTTGTGGTCAAAATCGATTAAACTCAGCTCGTGAAAATTATGTCAAAGTGAGTGAAATTAATTTTTCTTTATATGTAATAAATTCTTGTGGTTTTTAGCAAATTGATGAAAAGCAATGCATCAAATGATGAATCAGATGACTTAAATAACATATATGTCTAAAAAATTACTTTCTTTTAATCAACTCAGTCGGTGAGGCTGCCCAATGAACCTCCGGCGAAAAGGCGAACAGATTTCGTCCACAACACCATTCGGGTTGCACCGAGAGAGAACCTACGAGAGTGAGACAACAAAGCGATGTGGGATCACACAGCGGCCGGCACATAAAGTGCGCAGACATCGACGAGAACCCTTAGTAAGAGCTCGTGAGTATCTTGAAGCGGCTTAAAGCGGTGGATTACAACAATAGAAAGAACAATAAGAGAAAACACAGCAAAACAAAAATGATCAAGAGAAGGAATACGGAACCGTCTTCTAGATCCCATATAAATACTAATCACTAATCCACAATTACCTCGAAGCAGTATGCGACAGCTAATATGGTTTCCCGAGAAACTGTGCGATCAATTAAAGGAAAGAAATCCCACGCTCAGAGAGGAAAAGTGACAATCAGATGCCGTGATCATTAGCTAGCAGTAGCCAAGCTCTAAAAATTCTCAATCATAAATTTTGCTATCGCCTGTATTATTTAGCTCTATTGTTTCTACAGATCATGAGTTATATTAAAATACTCCCTTTTTTCATAAACTTCCCTACTTGCGACTATAGAAACTTCGCAAGGACTATTAAGCATAAAGACTCATGGAACCTAAGTACTTAAGTGAGAGTGAGCATGGGCACACTGTAATACTCGCACACATTGATTTCATTTCTGAACATGCCAGTACTCAGTCCAAACGGAGTTTCCTGTCATAAAGGCAGTAGTAGATCTACATAATCCGAGAGTATGACAGTGATATTAGCCTTGAGCACGCTGACAGTGCACTCAAGATTAGTAAACGGTTGTCTAGGCTCTTTGACACTAGAGTCGAGTTACTACAGTTACAATGGTTTTGATGGCAAAACCACAGCAGCAGTGCAGGGAACTGTAAGTCTGATGACCTTGATGTATCGGTATTTCAGTCTCAACAACTACGGAGTGACAACGAGTAAGAGGCATCTCGGCTCTGTAAGCTTCTAATTGTTCACTATTGTACCACTAAATCCCAGTTCAGCACAACAAGCGTTGGCCAATTACCAGCAGCTGCACGGTCACAAGTTCCATCGTAAAAGGTATAGCTATTAGCTCGCCCTTGTCAAAGTGCTACTTCCATTGATTGTAGGAGATCTAACTGGTTATTGCAAAATCGTGATTCACTCGCTAAGATTGAGTATGATGCCATGTCAAGCGATCAGCCATCTAACCTAACTTAACCTTGCTGGTGAAAAGATGTGACGTGCTCTGGCAAAGACCTTTTGAAAACCATTCAACAAGCCGACACATAAACAAAAGTCCTCATGAAGTTATTATCTACAGTTTGACACAAATATTTATTTTATAATATTTGTCAAACTCGGTATTCGGAAATTGCCAACTTAGATGACCAGCGTAAATTGTTCTGAAACAAACAAAGTTTCTCAATTTGGCTCTCGTCCAATGGACAATACTACTGCACAAAGGTAAGGCGACAAAAATATAGTGGATCTCTCCGTCATATAAAATGTCTCCTCCCGACCTAGAAATAAGAAAATGAAATTAGAAAACTTGAAGTTATGATATTTAATACGTGTTCCAAGAAATCTAATAGTTTTGCAAACAGGCCTTGAATTAGAAACTTTGTTCCATACCACCCAAGTTTTTTGTAAGCAAAACGTTGATTAGGCATAACAAATTAAATGCGCATTCTCATAGAAAAAAAATTGTTCATACACCTTAATTATCATATTTAATCGCTTTTGTGTAAAGATTGGAGTCATGTGTAGAACTTAAAGTAAGTTAAGAAGAGTGTGGGTGACCAGGAACGATTCTTTTACGCATGACTGAAGCATCTCACGACTTAGGGTCCGTATCCAGCTCTTAAGGGGTTAGGAGTAGTTAGAATTTTCAGAAAATTATTTTTTTTTTTGCATTTTCGTTAAGTGTAATATCTTAAAAATATTCCCTGAAAATTTTACGTTGATCCGCTAATTAGTTTTTGAGTTATTCGAGACATAAGAAATAGAGCTCGGGCTCTCTTCTTGAAAACAAAATAAAATCCTTCGATCAGGCACGGGATTATCTATTTATAAAACTATTTGTTTGTACAAGTACTTTTTTTTTGAAAAGGGTCAACACAAACAGTAAATTTTCGTGACTTCAAGTCAACACATCCATATTACTACTTTTGTAAAATAACATGATTTAGTAGCAAAACAAAAAAAAATACTGAAAACTCTCATTTTTTCGTGCCGTAACCCTTAAGTAATTGCTCATGAAAAAAAATTTAACGAAGTACCCGCCGGGAGAAGCAGAAAAAGAGGAAGGCCTTCACTCCGTTGAAAAAAAAGTGGAGAAGGACCTGGCTACACTTGGAATCATCAAATGGCGTCAAACTGTGAAAAGGGAGAACGACTGGGACGGTGTTTTAAATATGGCTATAGCCGCATAGACGGAGACTACGCCAATAAAGAAGAACCGCTTGTGTCGGAAACGGAAGTATCCGCTTATAAAAAAAAGCGTATTGTTCAAAATAAAAGTTCCGAAAACTAAAGAATAGCCCGATAGAGGCCTATGACAAACGGGATTCACCTAACGAAAATGAACCTGAACTTACTCGTATATCTGCCCAAGGACTCAACAACATTTTTAAAAGTTATTTGTAACATATTTTGTGCCACTCACAATACAACAACGACAGGATCTGCCCTGTCGCCTCATAAAAAATGTCGGCTATATTTATATCGTGGCTCCAAACGGACTTATTTAGTCTTCTTGATTGACTATCGCAAGCAGACTTCAAGAATGTTTAGTGAGTTTACTTGCTATGTTCATGAACTATATTTTTACAAACAAATTTTCTTGAGGCCATATTATCAAAAAAAAAAATATTTTAAACTCATTTTAGCTTTACTTTAGACTCCAAATTTATCAAATAATAAATTAAGTGCTATAGCAGTGACTTATTCACTTTACCAAAGTAAATTTTGGCAACCTACTAACCAAGCTCAAGGACAAACTAAAGCAAACCTGTTGAGAAATATATTAGATTTCACACGAAAAAAGACTATAGACAAAATTCCCTTGTACCAGTGACACCTTCACAAGCAGTTAGGTAGTTGTTCAGTTGAAATATTCCACCGGTGAAGCAATAAATTTTATTACATTTCATTTGCAGGTTTGCCAACTCAACAATTTCGTCTAACTGCAACGCCCACAAACATACACCTGCATACCTATGTATCTGTTGGCTGGAAAGAGAGAAACAAAAAATCGGAAAGCAAAAGCAAACACAAAAAACTAACGGAAAATCCTGACGCCGAGGCGATCAGTAAAGCTATCCAGTTAGCAAATAAAGTGCTGCAGCGTGTAGCCAAATCATTTGATTGCGGTTTGCACTGAATATATAGACATCCACTTACATATACATATATGTATGTGTGTGTATGAGTACTTTGTGGCATTAGTTTTTCTCAGTTCCACCTCGCCAATGCTTGTCACCTCGGCCGGCAGCCGGTTCTGGTTGGCTTGTAATGCTTTTGGCGCTCATAAATCAATTTGCCACCGGGAAAAAAAGTGTTCGGAACAAATATAACGGTAAATAACTCAATTTTCGCTTTAGTGAATTTGCGCTTGTTTAGGAAAACATTAAACGCACGAAGTCTAGCGGCTGTGGCGAAATTACTGTCTGTGAAAGGTACATTAATGTACACTATACGAGTATATTGAGGGATATATGGCGTATTTATAGCTTTATAACCTAAATCGCCTAAAAAGTGAAAGTTGCGTGCTTTCAGGTAATGACACACCACAACAACAACGGCATACCAGCTGGCTGTTAATAAATAAATTTAATTATTTTTGCGTTGCACTCGAGTCTCGGTATTGCTCTTTGTGCAAGCGTTTATTTATTTACTTTGACTACTCGCTTAAATATGACATTCGCCCCTCGACTATGTTAGTTGCATATTAGATGTGACACAATATACGAGGGTATGTGCCGCAAGTGTCAGGCAATCCATTAATGGCGTTATCATTTGGCAACCAAAGTGACTTATCGCTAATAAATTAATTTGCGCTGTGACGTAATCGCTTTTTTCATTGTGATTAGTTGCTGGCAATCCAAAGCCATGGGAAATTTATTAATTATTTAATTTTATCAGTTGTGTGTAAATATGCAAATCGCTTATAGGATTTTATTAATTAGTCAGCTATCAGTTAATTGCAATGAGTGCAAAAGCAGTGCGAAGGTCAAGCGGTTAGCACCAAGGTCACTCAACTGAGTAGCAATACAAAAAAAATTTATTTTAATGAAGTGTGCTTTTGAATATTATACATTTGGGACAGCACCTTAAGTTGTATAATTAGCTTAATTAAATCGACTAAGAAATTTGTTTTATCACGGATAGACTCAACATCATCAGCTCTACAAGCTAAAGCGGGTGTTCGTTTGCTGCAATTTAAGGGGGTATTCTAGTCTAGAAATTAAAAAAAATCGAATTTTTTCTTTTTATATTTTCAAAGTTTAACTATTCAAGAATATGTGTACAAGAGGATTTTTCCAAATTCAAATTATTTTCGGAGATATAGGCATTTTTCTGACCCGCCATCCAAACTGGTTTGGCCGGAACGCGAAACTTTAAACGGGTTTTTCTCAAAACTGACTTTTTCGGAACGATGTCCACGATTTCTCAGGTTCTACTCGACCGATTTACTTAAAATTTTTATAGAGTCTTCTTTATAAGCTTGTCTATGGTTGGAACTAGACCCATCCCTAAATTATTATTATTTTTATTATTTAAAAAAAAATCGAAATAGTCAGAAAAAGTGATCAGAAAAAAATTTTTTTTTTTTAGGCAGTCGCCATTTTGTGAAAAAAAAAAATGTTTCCCACTTTTCCGTAGTTCCGATTATTGTGGCATTATTCTAGATTAATAATATTTTTTTTTGGTTTCAGATAACTAGGAGGGTTAAAATCATGCGCATGGTCACGTGGAAATTTTTAGAGACCCCCCACTTCATCAGCTCATATTTTTTTTACTTTTTTTGGCTTCTAATTTTTTCTGTACTCTTCAAAAATTAATAAACAACCATTAAAAAAATGGATGGTAAAAATATGAATTGCCTTTTTTACGATATTTTAAAAATTACCTGAAATTCATGCTTCTAGACTAGAATACCCCCTTAAAGCTCCATATAAACTAAATTTAGTTGTTGAATAATTTAAGAGTTTAAAAAGTCTGATAAACTACAAATATGAAATAATTTCATTTAGATTAGCTTTTAAAATATTTAAATACCTCAATTTGGACTCTAGACTTCGCCGGGCCCGAAATATGGTTATCTGCAGTACTAGATTCCAGCATAGTAAAATTCATTAAACTACCTGGCTGTCTCCGGATCGAAAAGTTGTAATAGACGGAAGACATGTACTCTCCGAGATCCTAGGATTGACTCGGGCTACTATCGTGTTACAGTAAAGATACGAAACCGCCTCTGTGTAGCACAGTAACACACGAAAAGTTCGATGTCGCAATCACAACAGACAACCGAGTTCGGCTCTCTGCTCAAGCTGAGAGCGATCATCAGTGACTCTGTATAAGAGAACTATGGAGCGGCATTTCACACATTTTACACGTTCAGCTGCAAACGAAACCATTAGCGAAAGCAAAAGAACTGATGGTACGACGAGGTGTGCCGAGTTCCGATTATTGCAATGCATGAGCATGAAGAACTTGACAAAGTGGCCGACAGAGGTAAAGGTCGAAAATTCTACGAAAATATTCGACTACAAAGAGAAGGTGTTAAGACCGAATCATACTCTTAGAAAACGCCAAGAGGTGATAATTGATTCTTAGATAATACTAACAATATGGTGGAAACACTGCTCCAGCCTGCCGAAGGGTAGTGAAAGTATAACACCAAAAGAATGTGAACACTATTCCACAATCGATGACAATGGAGTGAACTTTCCATTGAACGTCTATGAAAAAGTTCAAAAAGCAAGTACCCGTTTGAAGCATAGCAAAGCGGTAGCGGCCGATGGATTGCCGACATGCATCAGATTCTTTATAGAATATGGTTGGGCAAGAGTAGCCCGACGATAGGACTGTCAACAGTCACGTGGGAACAAAGTCACGAGTGCAAAGGCTGTTTGTTTGCTGACAGGAGATATTTTGACTTGTCCTCGTTCATTACCAGACGCATTTGCTTCGCGTCTTTGTTCAACCTGGAGAAAACAGCACTAATGGCGCGGTTGTTATGTCCAAAGATATCGATTTCATGGGCGTATGCCAGCAGTTGTACGCTCTTGTTGAAGATCGTACCTTCCTTTTTAGATCTGCAGCTCGAATTAATTTGTTCAGAATATATATATTGAAGAAGTCGCTCGATAGGAAGTCGCTTTGTCTGAAACCTCTTTTGATATCGAACGACTCGGAGAGGTCCTTCCTGATCCTAACGGAACTTTTGGTATTGGTATTAGTCAGTTTACACAGGCATATTAGTTTTGCATGGATGCCAAAATTTTCTGGATTTCTTTTTATCAGACCTTATAATTGCTGATTTTGCAGAATTTGAATTTAAATATCAAACCTGAACATTTTTAACACATTAAGAGACTAAAAACTACTACAATTACACGTAAAATTATATTTACATTTATTTTTAATAAATAATAATAACAAAAAAATAAAAAAAATATCATTTATTTGTACACAAGTCAGTCTAGTTAGCCAAAAAATATGAAGCGACATTAATTAATGTAAAACATAAAGATTTCCACGCATCACAACGCACCACAGACATGCAACAGCGGCACATATCCATCATATTTAAATATCCAATTAACACCGACGCTTTGCGAAACACACCCACTCACCAACGCCATGCTATGCAGTTATGCACAACGAACGAACGACGCAAACCGCAAATCGCAAATCGCATTAGTGTGTGGGTTAACAAAAGTGCACAAAACATTTTAAACTAGAGGGACTTAAAAATTATGCACTCTACCAAATATTATATGATGTAAATGTATTTGTATGTGTGTATGTTACTTTGATGGCATGTATTGTCCAATTGCTAAATACATGTACTTTGCAACACGCATGTCAAGTGAGGCCCACGCTGATGACGGATGAACGGTGGCGCCGCCAAAATGTTTCACAAACAAATCTAATTAGTTTTTGCTTATTTTTAGATTTTTTTTAGAATATATTTTTGGCATTCTTAGTGGAATAGATATTAGCGATATTATTATTAGAAATTACTGGCAAAATATTTGTCCCCTTTAGGAATATTACGATTTCGGGCTTTAAGCAGCACACATTTACCTTTTCAGGAACTTGCAATTAATTCTTCTAGAAAAACAGAACATATAAAAGTGGCAATACGTTTCTTTCATTGGTTGAAGAATGCACTGTAACTCAGTTTGTTATTTCAAAACCTACTCCAGAAGAGAATATTAACCGCCGATACCTTCTTTGAGTCCACATAAAAAAATTTCTTCGGAAGCTCTTAGTCAAAATGGAGGAGAGCAAGTTGGTATCATCTTGTCACTTTCTTCTCTATAACCTGACTTTTGCCAGACTGCTTTTGAAATACCTTTTTACACACACTTTTGGAGAAGCTAGGAAGGTGGCTGTGATTGATATTAATCGGCTTAATAAGTTAGCGATAAGCTGATGAATATATAAGGTGACGCACTTTAAGAAGTTTTTCGAACTCTCTATTGGAAGAAAATGTGTGATAATTAGTATATGCCGGCATTTCTATGAAATATTCCAGGTTGAATACCGCGACTATAAAGCAGGAGTTTACTCTTTCGTTGGGTGAGCCGTTCTATATTGGTCATTAGTCTGCTAAGTTGGGAGATGATTTTCGCTGCCTTTCGGGCAAAAAAATAATCAGGGGTCCAGTCATACGTTTAGTACATAGGTACTGACTATGAGAGGCATGTGCTTATTTGTTAACAGCAGGAACTATATATATTTTTTCGTAGCGAGCTAAATATTTTGTGAGTCAAGCCAAGCTTGCATTCGAACCGTGACATGATTCAGCTTTCTTGGGCAGTTTTCTATATCTCGGGTTTTGATTAGTACGGCGATATCGTCCGCATAGCCAACTAACTGCGATCCGCCTGAAATATCAAATTTTAGGATATCGTCATAACTTCAGTTCCACAGTTCTGAACCAAGAATAGATATTTTGTGCTTCTCTCGTTGTAAACATTATATGTCGTCCTTTTAGAGATTAGTTTCTATTACTAAGCTAGCTCCGCATTACAGTATTGAGATAATCGGAATTCTAAAACTTCCATCAAATGTATCTATCTGGCGCTCTTGAAGAGGCCTCATAAGTCCAGGGTCACCAACAAAACTCTTCGTTTGAAATTGTGGCATCTACTTTGTGCAAATTCTATATTTTCAATGGGGCTTCGACAGCTTCTAAAGTTAACCAGTTAGGTCTAAACCGTGCTGTCTTGAGCAGACTCCAACCGCTTCGTTCACAGCCGTTTCGAATCCCTCTCTTAAAGATTTATCGCTGGGTCGTGCTTGCATAGTGGGCGTTATGCTGATGACGAGCTGAAATAGGAGTTCCCTTGTTCATTTATTCAAGAATTTCTAATTTCTCAGGTTTCGTTCAGACCGGTTGAGTTTTTAGACCTGAGTTGGGCTATGTTGGCAGGCTGTCTCGACATACATAAAACTACTGATCTTTAGTAATGACAAATGAATGGTTTAGTTTCATTTGAGCTTTAATATTAGCAAACTTTAAGAATTACTTGAAATCTAATTTTTATACTTCTTCTTGATCTATGAAGCTCTCACATATCTAAGCAGTGTTCTAACTAATGGTGGACAGAAACTATCGCTGTCAGGTCCACCGCACTTTCTGCATGTATCGTCGTTACTTAAGTCCATCCAGCCAGCATGGGATTCATTGAACTAAAAATCGTGCTGCTGTACTTTCGAGATCATGTGAGAGAAAAGCATGCGTGCTTTCCTTTGAGATGCTTGGGGATGACCTTGGCGATTGTGCATGTCTTTAAGGCATTAAATATCGCCCTTCTGCGTCCGTCAGCTCTTTCGAAAATTTCATTGTATAGGGTGATTTTTTAAGAGCTTGATAACTTTTTAAAAAAAAAAAACGCATAAAATTTGCAAAATCTCATCGGTTCTTTATTTGAAACGTTAGATTGGTTCATGACATTTACTTTTTGAAGATAATTTCATTTAAATGTTGACCGCGGCTGCGTCTTAGGTGGTCCATTCGGAAAGTCCAATTTTGGGCAACTTTTTCGAGCATTTCGGCCGGAATAGCCCGAATTTCTTCGGAAATGTTGTCTTCCAAAGCTGGAATAGTTGCTGGCTTATTTCTGTAGACTTTAGACTTGACGTAGCCCCACAAAAAATAGTCTAAAGGCGTTAAATCGCATGATCTTGGTGGCCAACTTACGGGTCCATTTCTTGAGATGAATTGTTGTCCGAAGTTTTCCCTCAAAATGGCCATAGAATCGCGAGCTGTGTGGCATGTAGCGCCATCTTGTTGAAACCACATGTCAACCAAGTTCAGTTCTTCCATTTTTGGCAACAAAAAGTTTGTTAGCATCGAACGATAGCGATCGCCATTCACCGTAACGTTGCGTCCAACAGCATCTTTGAAAAAATACGGTCCAATGATTCCACCAGCGTACAAACCACACCAAACAGTGCATTTTTCGGGATGCATGGGCAGTTCTTGAACGGCTTCTGGTTGCTCTTCACCCCAAATGCGGCAATTTTGCTTATTTACGTAGCCATTCAACCAGAAATGAGCCTCATCGCTCATCGGACACGGACGCGAAACACATTTCGAACCGAACACTGATTTTGGTAATAAAATTCAATGATTTGCAAGCGTTGCTCGTTAGTAAGTCTATTCATGATGAAATGTCAAAGCATACTGAGCATCTTTCTCTTTGACACCATGTCTGACATCCCACGTGATCTGTCAAATACTACTGCATGAAAATCCTAACCTCAAAAAAATCACCCGATATATCGTTTTTAGTGACCTCTATATTCTCATGTGCAGTGGTTCGGTAGCTAGACAAATACCACTTTTGGCAATATCATCAGCTATTTCGTTTCCCGGAATCGCTGTGTGGCCTGGAACCCAATATACAATGTATGCAGGCGCTTTCCCGCAGCCATATATCTACTGGCTACCTGCTTCTAAGAATATTCTTTGAGGTAATGTGTTGTAAGATTCTTGCCGCATGGCTATCGACGTACGAATCCGGGTTCCACTCTATTAGCCATTTTGGATCCGTCTGAATAAATGCGGACAGTGCCGCTGGCGATGCAAATGCTCCTGCAAATGTCGAAGTCTTATAGCTTCTATGGTCCTTGTTTGGGTATAATTTGGGTACATTTGCAATGTAATCCATTTTGAAAGCGTCTCATGCAGTTGGCTTGGTATTTTCATTATTATTTTATGTATAAATCCCCAAAGGTTTTTATTTAAAGATATTAGTACTCGTACCTTTTTTGCTATGAAAACTGCAATTGTCAAGAGTATCACA
This sequence comes from Bactrocera correcta, assembly GCA_027475135.1. NCBI lineage: Eukaryota > Metazoa > Arthropoda > Insecta > Diptera > Tephritidae > Bactrocera > Bactrocera correcta. The sequence continues at coordinate 100,463,824 of CM050323.1, read as the reverse complement.
ACTTCGGTGCCGCGAAGTTAACATGTTTTCCTTGTTCCAATTGCAATCGTATCGCTTAGTATTTGTTTTTTTTTTTTGCTTGACAGTTATCGCATCACAAAATTATTTATATCTAACGAAAGGGTAATCCCCTCTGTGTGCTCAACTACCATACAAGTGCCAAATTACTAGATATAAGCTACTTACAATTACAACCGAAACCGAATGGCAAAATTAATTAACGCTACACCTTTGTATTTGCGCACTCACATTCACTTTTATGGTAAGCAAATTAAGACCCTGCCGTAGCGCTCAAATTGCTTTCGCACTCACATTACAATTTTATTCCATTTATTCATTATGTAAAATTTATGCATTTATTTACGCCTAAAACGCTCAACAACTATCAATTAAAATATAATATTCGCACACACAATGTTGTTGTGCAATAACTGTTTACAATCGCGCTACGCAAACACCCACACACTCACATGCAGAGGGTTATCGAGCTGTCGGCAAAACCGACGTCATAACTAAAACCAATTTTATCCCACCAAAAGCCATCAATGTCAGCCATTAATTAACATTTAATACGCGCAAATAGATTTTTCATTCATTAAATCTATTTAATAGTAATGATTTGTAGAAGTGTTGCGTTGTATTCGTTTGTATGTGTGCTTGTGTGTTGAGGGTAGCTCTGTGAATTTGCAATTATTTGCAAATTACGAATTATACTCCCATAAGCAATATGCATTTAGTGATTATTTGTGGCAGTAATTATAAGCCAAAAATTATTACTGTACAATGGGGTTTCTAAACTTTGGTTGAACTGGTTGGCTGGTTAGACGGCTAAAGGATCAAGTGTTGAAATTTACAATTTGTGCGCCTAAAAGTAGATATATTTACATGCATATTATTGGCACTGGAAAGTATCGGACTCAGAGTTTCGAACCGAAATAGGGATCGAAGGAGAGATACTTTCTTCAATAGCCTTTTTTATGTTATTTTTACACAGTAATGTTTGGCATTTCATCATGAAAAAACTCATGGCTTTTATTACGAAAATTCAGCTCCTAACTAAGAATGCGTTTCTCTCAATTTATGGACAACATAATCGGCCTACTGAGAGTAATATTTGCAACACTATCACCCATCTTGAGACCCAGCATTCGATATTGGATAATTATTTGACCGAATAGACCACGTCCAGCAGGCAGCGAAAAAATATAGTAGCCATAGCTGAGAGTGTACACGAAGACCGTGCAGAGTTGATTTGACGGCGTTCGCAGCAACTCGCACTGACTTATAGAACGACTCGATCTATGAGCTTTTGAAAAGTTCCAAGAAGATCCGACGTTTTCGAGCCACATTTTGTTCAGCGATGTCGCATTTGAGACGATGATAACCGATTATTTGGTTCCTGAAATATAAACTCGTGATCTTAATGATACATGGTTTCAACAAGATGGCGCCAACGTATGAACGATGAGTCAGCGCTATGGTTCTTTGGGTATTGGCCACGGCGAATACTGCAGTCGATGGAATGATAAGTTATATAAGATATATAGTAAAAGGATATTAAGATAATTAAGCAAATTGAGAGACAGCGGCTACACTGCCTAGGTCATGTCATCCAACTGGATAAAAACACTCCAGCTCTCAGAGTATTCGACGCAGTACCCGCCAGGGAAGCAGAGGAAGAGGAAGACCTCCACTCCGTTAGCAAGACCAAGTGGATTTTGGAATATCAAATTGGAGCCAAACAGCGAAAAGAAAAAAGGATTAACGCGCTGTTTGGGATTGTTGGTTATAATCGCAGTGTCTACGTCAATAAAGAAGAAGATTTCTTTGGTAAATAGAAAATACTTGTATTAAATGAGCAAACTTACAAAGCAATTTGAATTTTCGTTTTCAAATTTATTCGCATAAATCAGTAACGTCAACAGTAGATATGTTTTTAGAGCCAACTAAATATTCACACATATACTCATTGAGATGCTCAAGTCGAAGTTATTTGTAGGGCATTCTACGCAGTCACCAAAGTCCACCAACTTCCTTTTGCAGCCATAAAGCTCAACACAAAGCTCCTTTAATTCATTCAACGCTGAAAAGCACCTCAAAGCCAATACCAATTTTCCAGTGCAATGAACTCACTGTTAATGCCAATATTACATAGACAAAGACTGTTAATAACAGCTACGGTAAAGCAATGTCACTCGCTGGAAACTTGGAAGTGCCACTGACACCACCAACTCTTACCGGTGGCACGCATTGGAAAGCCATTAACAGTAGCTGCTCTTGCAATGCAACCATGTGCAGCAAACTGTTATTAACCCATATGCTGTTAGAGCATAACCCATATGCTGTTAGAGCAATTCGTGTTGCTGTTGCTTTAGCACGGCCGACTGTCCGGCTCGTAGCCGGCAGACAGTTGGGTGTTGCGTGACAGCAATTTGGCCAATTTGCCGGCTGCAAGATGTGTAGTCGGCAAAAGGACGTCGGTGCGTGTGAAAGTGTCCAAATTACTGTCGTTTCAGAAAAATTGTAAACAGTCAAGTGTGAAAGCAAAACAAACTCCAAAGGTAACCGATAGCGCACAACAAGTGGTGTGCTACCATACGTTTTGGTGAGAGTGTTGCTTTCGCGGATTTGTGTGTGAAGTTGCTCTCGAAAGTGAAATTTTGAAAAGTGTAAGTGAAAATGAAAAAATGGAGATTAGTGCAATCATATTAAAATATCACTCAAAAATAATTTTAAATGTATTTAAAGTATTCGAGAAGTTGGAATAATACTAAAAAGTTTTTGGTAATTATTTACCAAAATATTTTTAATTATTTGCAAAAATATTTGAAATAGAAAAAAATTGAAATTAAAAAAAATAAATGTGAAATTAAAAAAAATAAAAACACAACTTAGTTAAAAAATGTAATTAAACGAAAACTTAAAAATGAAATATAGGTTCAACGAACCACCTTTGAATTAAACTAAGAGGTGGGTATTAAAAAAACACTATTTATTATTTCTAATTTTTTATTAAATCAACAAAATATTGCAATAAAAATTTACGAGTTAAAGCATATTTACGAGCGAAAACATACAAAATATTGTCTTCAAAAATTTATTTTAAGAAATATAAAAAATAAATTTAATATTTTCTTTTACTGCAACTTTCTCAAGTTTATTTATGTCATACGCAAAGAGAACAATTTACAAACCGAACTCAAATCGATATTTTCTCAAAAAAACCAAATAATTTCAAGAATATATATAAATGAATTTTGTAAATTTTATCACTACTTTTTTATTATTATATTTTTTTTACTTTTACAAATTATTATCGGTTTCAGCAAAGCGATTTTTGTTAATATTATTTTGTTTTTGTTGCCTTTCAAAAATTACCAAAAACAACAACCAATTAAAATACAATGTTTTCCCACGATTTGTAAATATTTTTTGAGTTTCGTTATAAGAACAGTCACGTAAACATAACTGGAAACTCCAGCGGCTTTGCGCTGTTTGGTTATTGATAAGATAATAGAGAGCAACTGATGTTAGATAAATTTATCCTTTTCATTAGTAATAAAATAATTATCAACCAAATTAAACAAGTATAAAAACATTTGGATATATATTGGGGAAAGTAGCTAGTTTTAGTGGTACTCAAAGTGGTTTAAGTTGCAGTTAAAACCAGCTTTTAAGTAATTAGGGACAATTATTACTTGATATGACTCATGTTGAAGTTAAAACTAACTATTAAGTTATTAAGGCTAATTTGGGTTGCTTTGAGCTTAGTAGGTTGAGAGTAGATATTGTCTCTTATATTGCGCAATACTTTAGACATTGCAGTCTAGAATTGAAATAAAGTTGAAATAATGTATAAAGCTGATAAGCCCAATTTTTTTTTTTTTTTTTTCAAAATGAAAAATTTGTACCATGACATAAGACGACTTAAAATACGTTAACATATTGCAGATATTATAATAGCTGAAATTTTTTTTAGAGAGCGTAAATTTGGTTACTTCTACTATGCGTTTATAAACTTTAAGGTTTTCATATTAAACAAGTGAGGAAGGGCTAAGTTCGAATGAATCCAAACATTTTATGCTCTTGCAACTTGCAGGAATCAAAGCCAGGAAAATATTTTAAGAAGTAAAATGTCAAGCAGAGGATCGAAATCCAACCAATTTCATATATAAATATACTATACGAGGGCTGCTATATATATTTCTGGCCTAATAATGAAAATAGGCAAATTTATCAACGAAAAAGTTTTTTTTTCGTTGGAAGGACGAAGGCTGCTATATATATTTCTGGCCTAATAATGAAAATAGGCAAATTTATCAACGAAAATGTTTTTTTTTTTCGTTGGATTTGGCTCGTCTTGGAAGACCCACACGGTCGATTGCTGTTTAGTTTCGGGCTCATACGCATAGATCCATGATTCGTCACCTGTGACGTTCTCATAAACTTCTTTTGAAGCACCGCGATCGTATTTTTTCAGCATTTCTTGACACCAATCCACACGAGCCTTTTTTTGAGCGATTGTCAAATTGTGCGGGATCCAACGAGAACAAACCTTTTTTACGGCCAGGTGTTCATCCAATATTGAATGTATGCTGGTGGGAGAAATGCATAGGCATGCCCCTATCTGAAGGTATGTTACATGACGGTCTTGTATCAGTTCACGTACAGCATCGATGTTTTCTGGCACAATGGCTGTTTTTGGACGACCTTCACGGAATTCCTCTTTGAGCGAGCGTCGGCCACGATTGAATTCGTTGTACCAGTTTTTCACAGTGCTATAGGATGGTGCTTCATAGCCAAACAAAGATTTTAGTTCATCGATTCACGTCGAAAGTTGTGAAAAATGATCACACGAAAATGTTCATGAGTTAATTCCATTTTTTGGCCGAGATGAATTTTTTAAATCCCTGTAAATAAAACAATTCACGATTAAATTACAAAACGTTCTGAGTGATGTTATGCTAAAAAATGTCAAACTTTCCATTGGAAATGTCAGATTGCATCTGGCAACACTTAGTGTTGCCTAGTCCAGAAATATATTTAGCAACCTATGTATATAACTCATATACTGAGAGACACATAATGTTTGTTAGAAAAACGAAAATTATTATTAGGGGTTTAACATAGTCACATAAAGTTATAAATTATAGCGATCCGAAAAAATTGCGTTCAAAGTTGCATTTGCGTAAACTTATTTTAGTATGCAATCCAACAACAAATTTTTTGAACTAGTATAAAAATTTATGATTTTATGATTTTACGATTCTTTATGACACGTTGTGAGTACCCCATATATATATGTATGTTGTATATCGGAGTAGGGGTAGCATCGACCCGATTTTATCTATTTTCCCCAATACCTCATACTATGTATTAACATGCCACATACTAAAAACCCAATCATATAGATTAAAGTGAGCCAGACGTTTGAAATTCCTGATATTAATTATATGGAGGTAGGTCAAGTTTTCGCTCAAATTAATCTATTTTAGACACACAGATGCACTATTTTACATATAGACATACCATTGTCATATAAGGTTTATCTCTGAATTTCATTTATATATTTCACACATAGAACGATATTTTCGATCAAAAGTCAACTATAAGTACTAGGTACTTATGGGCTTCAGGAAGTATTCTAGAATTTTGAAAAATTCGATTTTTTTTTTATATATTTAATGTTTAGATTTTCAAAAATATGACCTTGGAAGGATTTTTCAAAATTCGACTTTTTTCGGAGATACAGTCGATTTTGTGAGGTGGCGTCCGTGTTCACTAGAATTGTCTCCTAAACTTTAAACGCGTTTTTCTCGAAACTACTTTTTTCCACACGGTACCGGCATTATCTCAAGTTCTATACAACCGATTCAATTGATATTTTGTGTGAAGCTTCTTTTTATAATTCTTTATCGTTCCTATCAGCATCGTGTCACAATTTTTGTTTTTAATATTAAAAAAAAATTCAGGAATTTCAAAAAAAAATCGTAAAAAAATATTTTTATTTTCAAAATTTTTTTCTGTATTCTTAGGATATCAATAAAAACACCATAAAAAAATGGATAGTAAAAATATTTTTGGTTTTTTTTTTTAAATAAAATTCAAAAAAACTGCCCAAATTTTGATTTCTAGAGTAGAATACCCCCTTAAACAGTTTTTTTCATTAGGTGCCATGAACTAAAGCCATTATTCGTGCACAGTTTTATTCCATTATATATGTACATATACTCTTGATGTGTGTACTGGATGGTTCCATTGGATGTAGGCGTGGTTGTAGTACGACTTTATTTCCATTTTCACATTAGGGGAATTCTCTTGCTCTTGCAAGATTACAGATTGCAAAAATCCTATACCGAAATATACAAGGGCACGAGAGCACCCATTGCAAAATCGAGTGGTATATGAATGGCTGATTCGATCATTTTATTGTAAATGACTATTGTGTATTGCTATTGTGAATTGGCGCACTTTTTGCATTCATTCTTAACAGAAAAAAACGGTAACAAATCTTTATAATTTAAATAGAAATTATAAAATGTATTTAAAAATTTAACATAAAAATATTTATTTGAGTAAAATGATAGCTAGCACAGGGTTTCACTTTTTTTTTTTTTTTTTTTGCGTTACATTGCACGAAAATAAACATGGGTTTTGGTCTGACATATTTTACAGCCATTGCAAATAATTTTGTGCGTGTTTTTGTTGTGTTGCCGGTACAACAAGACGAAATATCTGTAATTCGTGCGCCAAGGTGCGTGCAAGGGATTTGCAAGAGCACGAGAATACGGCTATTGTGAAATAGGATAATGAGAGCCCAGAGATGTTCTGTAGGGTTTGAGTCTAGGCTGGATGATTCTCACTCCAAAACATTGATAGAATTTTCGTTAAAAAAATTATGTCTCAACTTAGAGGTATGCTTTGAATTGTTATCTTCCTTATAACAGGCAAATTTTCCTCAGTCCATGGCAACATGATATTTTTAAAAATGTCGGCAGATTTCTCCTTGTACAAAATTCAAAAAATTTTATGGAGTAGACCTACACCATTTCAAATAAAACATCCCCACACCATGATAGATCCTTCACCATACTCAATTACGCTTGGAACATAGCGAGGATAAAATTCTCGAATTATTGGACGGCGAAAACACCTTCGACAATCTTAACCTAAGCGACTAATTTTTGTTACATCTTTCCAAATGTTATACCTTCGTTGATTTGCTGTCTTAGACCTATGAGAATTGGCAGAGTCTACGCGTCGTTTCTACGAATTTTAGTCAGCAGTGGGTTCCTGCGTGCTGCCCTGCCGTGAAGTCCAGATTTGACCAAACTCCGAGCAATTGTTCTCTTGTATATTTGGACATTGTGTTAGCATTGAATTTCATATAAGTAGAATGTCAGTGGAACTCTTTTTTGGGTATCTTCGCGAGTTAGTATTAATTCAGCGGTATATTTCTGTTGCAGTTTTTCGGGTTTTTCCTTTGCGTGTTATATTTGAAATAGTTTTAAAGTTCTGTATATGCTTAAGGACATTGAAAACAATTTTTTTTTTTGAACTTTTGACATTATCATTCGAAATTTCTTTGCCCCTCTTTCCAGACCGGCGAAGGTCAAAAAAGTAGCAGCGAAGGGTAGGTGTACAGCTGCAGCGTTTTCTCTTTAAAAAAACTTGAAAAATACATTTTAATATATTTTAAATCACAACTTTGAAACATATCTTTACCAGAAATCATTAATATTATTAAAAAAAAATTTAACCTCTTGGGAAATTTTTATTCTTTAAACAACTGATTCACCTTCTACATCCTAATGCATTTACTATTTGAGAAAAAATTAACAGAAATTCAACTGAACAACCACAAAACTGAGCGAATTTAGTAGTAAATAGAGTAACACAAACAATGCCAGACTTTTAAGAATAGAAATAACGGTATATCAAAACATTTTATCATTATACTTGTCAGCACCTTACAAAAACGAAGCGTTTCTAATAAGCTGTCAACAGCAGTATATCTTGAAAACTAATTCGCTTACTATATATGTTTATACATCGAGACAAGGGGACAAGACGGTCAGGGCTAAATCGTTTCAGCTCACAATGCAAACATTAAAAATGTATTTTATAAGGTCTCCCACAGTTCCTGCTGGGTAGTGTAAACTTCGTGGCAAACTTAACTTAACCTTTTCTGGTTATAAAAATCTAAGGACCTTTAAAAGTCACTTGTAAAGCTAAATTTGATTGGTAACAATAACAGAGAAGGCCTTATTACTTATAATATTGTCGCTAAGTTTTTTAGAAAGCTAGGGAAATAAAATGAAAATTTCTTCTGAACTTGAAGCAACCGAAAAAATATCAAAACTGCGATTTTCCAGCCTCACGCTTTTATTGACACACTTTCATGAAGCAATTTCATATTAAACTATGCTGGTGTTTGCACCCGTTAAAATGAATTTCGAGTATTCCACAGCAAAATCATTTTATTTGTTTTTGAACCCCGCCAACATATGTGTACTGTTATTTCTGCACAAGCTAGTTTGTGTATCGATTTCAATCACACAAGAGAGACGCGCATAAATTTGCCACATTGCACACAGGTGCTCATGGTTCAAAGTGATTTTTGATTAAAATGCAAACAGAACCAACAGATAAAAACGAAATGATGACTGATGATGAGTGCTGCAATGTGAATTCGGAATCAAAACAGCAAAAGCCATAGGATATTGTATGAGTTGGGTGGGTTTTTGTGGGTGTTAATGCAGTCAGTTATAACATTTCACATGTACGGATATATGAGCAAGGATTTATATAGTAGAAAAGAGCTTTTTTCTGTTCTGTTTTTGTTTTTGAAAACAGATATATTATGTGTCTGTGTGGAAATCTGGCGATTTATCGGCAAGCATGTGAACTCACACATATGTATGTATATTATACGCATCATACAAACTGGCAGCTCATTGCACTCTGATGACTACTAGCTGACTTGATGAACTGCATGATGCAAGCGCTAACATTCTCTTTGCGCACTGCTCTCTCAAACGTTTTTATTTTTTAGCTTGCTACTGCAGCTTTCTCGTGCTTTTGACAAACCTTTGGCTTTATTTTTTCCTTTTTATCATTTTGGCAAAGCGCCAAACACGTTTTCGCCAAGTAATTTTATATACACTTCGAATTTTATGTATTACATAAGTATGGAAGCACTTATATACTTTTTTTATTTTACTCAAATTCTTTTGAAAATGTCATCGAATTGCTGTAAAAAGTAATGTTTGGCAACTCGTTGCTCGCTACCGTTGATGGCAGTGCATCAATCAACATTTGAGAAATCACTATGTTGCAGCAGCAACAACAACAGCAGCAACGGCGGACACCAACAAACAGTGAAACGCTTTGCACAGCAGTAACAGTAAATTGTTGCTGTTGTAATGGTGGAAAGTGTAATCCAATTTTTTGCATTGACTCAAAGCGTTTGCCAGCGAATGAGTGAGTAAGTGAGTGAGCACAAAATTGCTCAGCAAATGGAATTTTCTTTATTCAACTGTGCAGTTGAAGTCCGAAATGCGAATGCACGTGAATGAATGCATACCTACATTCACCAAATAGTATACAGCGAAATCACATTTAAATTCAAACATAAAGGGTTTTTCTCTCGGGTGTATAGAATTTCCTAGACGGACAGTTGTCAAAAAAGTTGTCAAAGTTAGCACTTTTGTTTGATATTTGTGTACAATGAATTTAACAGATCTTCTCTACAGACATTATATGCAGAATAACTGACTGTTAATGTTAGCAAACTGATTCCTTCACTTCCAATGTCAAAAATCTAAGTAAAAAATCTCTATGAAGCTGGCGAGTCAAACCAAAAGTGTTAATTTTGAAGGTTTATAATTTCCTAGAGGGATAGCTGACCAGCTGTAAAATTTACAGTAAAATTTTTGACATTTATTTATTTAATGTATACGAAAAACAGTCTCTCTCTAGACGTCACACTTCTAAAAAAAAACTGACTATTAAAAAGTCTCCAGTTGAATCATGAAAAGGACTCTGAAATTTTTAATTTATTGGAACGAACAGCCAGTCAATCAAAGGTGTCAACCTTAATTGCATTTTCTTCTTCCATTAGAGTACTTCTAGTTAGGATATATTAAGTTAATAAAACAGCGCTGAAAAAGTGATAAAAATTATGGTCTTCGTAAGATACATGAGCTGTGATCTTATAACCAAAACTCTGTTCACAACAAAATTACAAACCAATAAATTTAAAATATTTCTTTATTATTTCTTTGTTTTTTCTTGCACAAATAACTTTAAAAATAACACCCTTTACATGCATATATGTAATATATTCAGTCCAACGCTTGATTTGCGCATTTATGTTAAAATAAATCAAATCGCGCTTGAGTGGTTTGTGGAAAGGACAAACAGAAAATCGTTGGATAGCAAAATAATCGACGCATCGAACTGAGCGAGAATATATACGATGAGGACTTAAACAAATTGCCGTATTGGAAATGGAAAATTGGTTACAAATACAAAGAAAGCACTTGTTTAATATAATATATATATCATATATTATACATCTCCTTGCAGCAACTACTACGCTCATTGAGGTGAAATTTTCTGCTCTCTTCAGAGCCCATTAATTATTGTTCAATTTGAGTTTTAAATCAATAGAATTTAGAAAAAAACTTTAAGACAAATTTAAAGTTCAGGTTAGCTTAGATGGTAGGGTTGGTCAATGAATTTTACTTGGTCAGATATTCATACTTTGTGGTGCCAATAAACTGCTAAAGTAACATTAATAGATCAACAAAGCATTTCCTGCAAATTTATTAGGGTAGTTAATATTAAATCAAGGTTCGCCAAAGGTTTGTCTGATATTTCAATCCCAGTCCAGTAAAAGTTGAGCAATAAGGAAGGAAATGGCTAGATGATTACACTTCGCCTTCCATCATACAGCCTTGGCAAAGAGCGTCCGAGAGAATATTAGGCGCACGGCAAGTGCACCTATTGGACAGTGTCCAGTCAGACCATCTTTAATTGTGACGAAATTGACTTTGCTAAAAGATATTAGCTCGGAATACCACTTACGGTTCACTCTGATTCAGAAGTATGTCGCAGTCGCACAAGTTCTGCTCGTAGACCAGCATTTGCTGAGTTCACTGCAGCTCCAAAGATGCAACGCCAGTACTCAAAAAAAAAACATTGGAAAACCTACTAGCTACTAAACAGATGAAATTGGGGAACCGCCTGGCAAGTACATCGGCTTTGCAGTTTCCGGCGATTGAGCTGTGATCGAGCACCCTTACAAGTCTTAAGCTTTTGCTAATGAGGTCATACACTCCGTGACTAGTTTTGAGCGCAGAGTCAGCGAACTTAAAGCCATTACTGCCACTCGATTAGCAAAGTGAACGCACACCCTGAAGAAAGCTGCACTTCGGAGCAATACGTCTACCGCTACTAAGACGTTAGTCTGAAAATGGAGTTGATGGACGACTTTCTCAACTTCGAACTCTGCGTGAAAAAGCTCACTGAACTTCTTCTTCAATGACTTTGCCAGGCCATAAATCCTTCGCGGGTGTGTGAGCTGAGAAGGAACCGTCAGATAAAGGTTCTGTGGCGCAGTAATCTAGATTGGAAGGAATGCAATCAAAGCGGCGGCAAATTTCAGTTTGTTCTTCCCCGGGACAACTTATATATACAGCCAACGATCACATAGAATATTATTGGCTTCACTATGGTTTCATAGAGCCAGAACACCAGTTTTATTAGGAGGCATAATCTCTTATCCACTATCAAGGATTAGCCCCTTTCACCTTATCCACGTTTTGAAGAGTAAAGCTTCCCAATGAAGGGAGAGTAACATCAGGGATTTTCTACGTCCTAATAAATAAAACTACCTTAGTTTTATTTGCATTTATGACTAATATATTTGTATCCGCCTACACATAACAACATTTACAAAACCTTGGGTTAGGTCGTAAGCCGTGTTCAGGAAATTTCCTTTTAGCAAATTAGCTATATCGTATGCGCAGTAAATCACCCGACAGCCTCGTTCCATCAAACGTTCGATTATCGCTTAGATCCAGAGATTGTTAAGAGATCTCTCGGAACTTAACTTAAATGAATCTTTGGAACTGTTATTGTTGTTGTTGTTAGCGCTTAACTTCCCAAGCACCGATCAGTTTCGAGTATTGCTACCTTTTTGGCATCCCTAATTCTTTGTGGGAACCAAAACCAAAGCCTATCTTACTACACCTTCATACAGAAATTAATTTCTTTGATCTTTGTAGCGTTAAAAATCTCCTAAGATTCCTTGCTTAGTCTTTGTCTACATTTTACACAAAATTACTCTGACCTTAGATAGGTTATCATGGCGAATGTTTCAGTAACCATAGGAAATGGCAAACTTGAAAAAAATGGTATGCGAAAAATATGTTTTTATTTAAAAAAGAAGGTCAACTATCTACGTGAGACCAGACGACAATCAAATTCCAAACTCTATATTCTTAGAATATGATTTCTTAACCATAGCAAGCCCATTTCGTATCTGAAAAACTAGGGTTCTACTTAAAGGATAAAGATTATCGGCTCTAACTAACCAAACATGTATATCCAATATTAATATGCGTGTATTGCAGTATCATTGCTGTTTCTAAGAAGAGTATGATACCAAATTTACATCCCTAGGCAGATAAAGGCTGTCAAAAAACTTTTCGACAACTACGAAATAAATTTCTTATTGAGAATGTAGACAAATTTTAAAGTGCTTCCTTTAGTACGTAATACGCTGATATTATCGGTATGAATTCATCCATACCCATGTGCATTTGACATATATGTAAACTCCTACATCCATAAGTTCAAAATTGCAAATCATGTAAGTATCAAGCGATTAGTATTCCAAAGCTCCAATTCAAAGCTTGAAATACCTTCTCAGCTTTAACTCTATTTATTTAGCCATCCAGCAATTAAAATCAGTGAGTTTCCAGGAATTTTTTACTAGCTGCTTTCAACTACTATTGTTCGTTTCCTCTTAACTTTTCTTATTCCTCACTGTGCTAGTTGTCCTACTTGCTGTCTATTGTCCGATCAACTATATATATTTATGAAATTTGTGGAGCAAAAACATCATTTTCAACCTCTTCCGCTCAAAATAAGTTTTAAGACACTTACTCTCAACCCACTGGTTATTGTCACCATGTTTCGGTTGTGTACTACTCACTTCTTATAATACTACATATATATAAGTGGTTGTATCTAACTTTTCCCACTTAAAACTTTGCTCCACAGGTTTAGTTGCATTCAGCAAACGCGTTTTGCCTCGTGCTCTACATTTTTCTCGCTTTTCATTTTTTATTTATAATACTTTCCCCACTTCCTGTCAATCTACTTGCTTTATATGCGTTTTTGCGCAATAAATTTCAATAAGGAATTTAGGGATATTGGGACAAGTAATAGGGTTTACGTGCATGAGTGCATTGAGCTTGGTACTTTGGTGCGCGGCGCAATCTTAAAAGGGGTCCGAAGCTGCATTTAAGTCTGTATAAAAAAGAGCTGAAAAATGTAAGAAGCTCAAATACTTGAATATGTTTTGGAAGGGAAGATTAATAAGATTATGGTAGACAAATAATTTCCCTGCTGCTCTTTGAATTTGTTTTGACATATTTGTAAGGAATTCTATATGTTTCGAAACATATTGGTTTGAAGACATGAGAAACCATTTTGGAGCACTGTTTAAAATAATTTGGGCTTCGTGATGTAGTACTTTGTGAAGCCAAAGAAAGCAAAAAACTTTTGTGTTCGAACTTATAAATTAGCGAGATGCTCAGTAGCTAACAAAAAATTGCACAGTTGTTTAATTACTATTCCGTTCAGCTCGATGGGATGTCTTCTTGACCTCCCAAACTCAGGATAGTAAAGAAGAAAGAATTGGGTTGTTTCCACGTCATCTTCTTCTGTACAGTTTTTACAGATGGCATCTGGTAGAATTCCCAGCATTACTGCGTGGACATCAATGGCCTGTTAAAAGCCCAAAAACTAGATAAAGACTAGCCTTACTGATTGTAAAAAAATCACTGACTTTATCGACAGCGCTTACCAATCCCAGCTATCTACCAGTAGAGAGTATAAGAGGATACGAGAGTACAGACCCGCTTCCATTCTACCGATAGCGCTCCTAGCGTGCCTTTTCTTGCTAACTCATCAGCTTTTTAGTTTCCTGCGATTCCGCTGTGGCCTGGCACTCATAGAAGTCTTATCACATAGATGCTTGATGATATTCATAGCGCTCTCTGACCAACCCTGAATGCAGTGTTAATGAGTATCACTAGTATCACCGCCCTGCTATATGAGGGGATGGTCACTTCTCCGAAGTAGGCGGCACTCCTTATATGAATTGCTGCAACGTCAGCCTGGAAGACAATGCATTAGTCAGAAAGTCTGAAGCTGGAGTTAATAGAGAGCTCCTGACAGTAAACCAACTTTCCCCCCAAGCTTTGTTTAATCCATAAAGAAGCTCACAGCCTCTCTTCTCTATCGGTTTCTTCCCACTTATAACTTAATCGAAGGTATATGGTCAGAGAAGAAGTCGCCAAAGTTCGGTGTGGCGACTGCGTGATTCAAGTAATCCGATATGAAATCAAAGTGAGTGGGAATTTTCGAGTGTTCAGACACATGTTCTTTTGGGAACCCAGACTCTCTGAGTCTGATAACAACTTTCGCAGCCATACACCTTCGGATAATATTTACGGTCAATATGTGCAAGATGGCGTTAAGTGCCATAGTAGATAAGACCTTACTGAACGCTCCCTTCATGACTTCTCCGTCAACATTTATTTCACTATTATTGTCCATGCAAATGTGGTCTGAGCCACTATCCGTCCCCCGGAAAGACAGTCGCCTTTAATGGTCTCACGGTTGTCTCAGTAACAAAACCAAGTCAAAGATTGACGCACGCCTTTATGAGGCTATACGTTCAGAGCCGACCAGAGCAAAGAAAGAGTCATCTAAGCTTATATCTATCACGCTAACTGAATGGGGCGGACTGAGGCCTGCCAGGGTTTTTAGGGGCGAGCGGTTGCAACATTAGCCCGTCAGCCATTTCTGATAAATGTCATCCCATCACACTCAGATGTCAGAGTGCCGCAATGACTACCCCAGTGTTCTACCAAAATCCTATACAGGGCATCCTATTCATAAGCTTAAGTTGTCAAGTGTTGAATGGACGTAAGGTCCACAAGTCGTTCTGCACCAAATACCCATTCGACTGTGCATATGTATATTTGAAAATATTCTCCGAAAAGTTCCAGTAAAAACTTTCTGATATAAGTTTTGTCGATTTTTATGCCCCTTTTAAGGATAAATATGAGCCTAGGAAACTGTTTATACCCTGAACAGGGTATATTAAGTTCGACACGATGTTTGTAACACCCAGAAGGAAGCGTCGGAGACCCTATAAAGTATTTATATAAATGATCAGTATGTTGAGCTGAGTCGATTTAGCCATGTCCGTCTGTCTGTCCGTCTGTCCGTGTGTCTGTATGTATACGCACTAGTCCCTCAGTTTTTAAGATATCCTTTTGAAATTTTGCAAAAGTCATTTTCTCTTCGAGAAGCTGCTCATTTGTCGGAACGGCTAATATCGGACTACTATAACATATAGCTGCCATATAAACTGAACGATCGGAATCAAGTTCTTATATGGAAAACCTTCACATTTGACAAGATATATTCACGAAATTTGATATAGATTATTTTCTAGGGCAAAAATGTAATATCCGAGAAAATTTTTCAGATCGGTTAACTATAGCATATAGCTACCATACAAACTGAGCGATCGGAATCAAGTTCTTGTATGGACAACTTTCACATTTGACAAGATATAATCACGAAATTTGGTATAGATTATTTTCCAGGGCAAAAATGTAATATCCGAGAAAATTGTTCAGATCGGTTAACTATAGCATATAGCTACCATACAAACTGAGCGATCGGAATCAAGTTCTTGTATGGACAACTTTCACATTTGACAAGATATAATCACGAAATTTGGTATAGATTATTTTCCAGGGCAAAAATGTAATATCCAAGAAAATTGTTCAGAACGGGTTACTATAGCATATAGCTTCCATACAAACAGGAGACATAGTTACTAACAGAAATGAACCTGTGAAGGGTATTTAGCTTCGGTTAACGTTTTTTCTTGTTTTAAGCAGCTTTTTGGTCAAATATTAAAATTTTTACTGGTTCTTTCAGCGTTACTTATATAATTATTATATTAATATAATTAAATATATTTTTGTTTTTCCGATTTGAAATAACTTCAAGCAGAAAAATTTTCCTAATCGCAGACAACTTTTTCCGGAGGCCCTTCAGGAGGTCATCTACGGAAAAAGAGTTCTCAAAGTTTTTCGAAAATAATTGCATTATTAAACTGCATAGAGTATTCTATCGGCTACCTTACCATTATTGCTCACAAATTCATTTCCTTTATAACTGTTGCTCCAATGAACCCATATCTTTTTCCCCACCGCGATCGATTTTTACAAATAATTGCTATTAAATGAGTTCCTTTACCATATCACACAAACACCATCTTGTTTACTACTTGACACAAAGCATTCTTCAAATAAAAGTAAGCTGAAGCACAACTCTCACGAAAGCTCCCAATATCTTTCTTATCTCTTTCTTATCACACAGTAAATTAAACACATATTAATTACACGCTTTCCATTTCATTAACAACCAAATGCGATTGTCCATTTCTCTCTGCCAAGGAAGCGGGTTTTACGCATTCATCACGACATGCGAAATACGCGGGTCTCATTAATAACGCATTTGGGAGTTAAAAAAGAAATAAATGCCAGTCGCCCAAGTGTAGGGAAAGCAACACGCCAAAGAAGCGCTGTTTGTAATCTATAAGCGTACTTCAATTAGTATAAATGCGCAAATAATCGCTCATACTTCAAGCATAATCCCAGCTAGACGAGTAATAAACACTTAACAACAAACAAAAAGTACATAAAGTGGTGATTCATACAAAAAGAATGGGAGAGCGGGAAAGAAAGCAACAAATGTATACAAAAAATTGTCGTACGATAGTGATTTATTTGAAAACGATTGCATTTTGTTTACCATTTTGGCGATTTATTTGGCAGAGAATCAGAAATAAGCACTTCTATCTATATACATCTACTAGGCGATCTGGCAACGCGTTGCTGTGGTATACATTTTATACTATTATTCATATAGTAAACTATTCAATGCAGTGAAAAATCTAGTTACTACTAAAGGTGACAACGTTTTTGTCGGTATAAGCATCCAAGGGATTGTACTTGAGGTTTAATAATCCAAATAAATTTCATTGGAAAAAATAACGAATTTAAGGTTGCTTTCTTAATGTCTGGTTACCAGCCTTTCAGTCCAGTTGATAGAGTTGTCCGCTTAATATTATAGATTGTACTCAATAAATATTAACAATGTGCATGGTTAATGGAGATGTCCGCTTAATAGAGAATCCATTTAATAGAGCTTTCATTGTAATTTTTATTTACGAAATTTTTTTACTATCCTATCTTCTAACTGGTCTCTTTGGTTCTAACTGGACACAGTGTGCAAAATTTTGCTGAAACGGGTCAGTCAACTAGGAGTCTATCGCGTGCTTTTTTTGTATAAAGATAAGTATGTATACACAAATTTTTACCTATATTAGGGTGCTCAAAAGAATTAAATTTTTGTTTTCAAATCAAATATACATATTTGGCGAAGATTTTTTATACATCATATAGACACTTGTGAAATGGAAAAAGTTAAAGAAAATTTTCGAAAAAGTTTTCAAAGCACCATAATGTAGATCAGACTCAATTTTTTTTCTAAAATACTTTGTATTGAAATCTAAGCTTTATTTTGTATGTATTGAGATAGATTATATATTTTGGATTTATAAATATGGAATATATCAACGCCAATTAAGAAGGAGAAATATGGAAATATGTGTATTAAGGTGCTTCAAAAACAAAAAAAAAAAATGTTGTTGTGTGATATAGACTTCTTAAACAACAAAAAAAATATTTGAGATAATAAGACTTATAAAACAAAAACAAAAAATACTCAAACAAGTTTTCGAACTACCCTAATGAAAATTAAATTTAATTTGTTTTTACTGCAATGCCTTTTATTGGAATCTAATTTTTATTTTGAATTTATTATTCATTTTAAATTTATAAACACACATGTACATATCTATATTAGGATGCTTCGAAAAAATGTATAAGCTTTTTTCAACTCAAAAATATTTGGTGAAATTTTTTTAAATCAAAAAAAGCCTCTCGTATGCAAGAATTTGAAAACAAAGAATTTAAAATAAAAAATTAAGTCTCCCTAATGTATGTATATACACACATATGTATATACTAGCAGCCCGTCCCGGCATTGCACGGTGTAGACAATTATTTATTTATGGAAATTTGGATATAAAACAATTTTTTTCACAAATATTTTTATTTGTATTAAAAAATCTCACACTTTTATTTGTATGTAAGTCTATTTATATTCAATTTCTTTGATGGTTTAAGTGACGGACACTTTTGAAAAATTAAAAAATAAAAATAATAATAATCAAAAAATTAAAATAGCAGTAATAAATAATGAATTCAGTCGTTTTACATATAAATAAATAATAAATTATTAAATAAATATATTAAATAATAATAATAATAATATTCTTTAAAAATTAGCGTATAAAAATATTATAAGTAAAAGTAATAATTACGAAAAAATAAAAAAAAAAATAAAAATACTCATTATGAAAAATTAAAAAATAAAAATAAATAATAATCAAAAAAATTAAAATAACAGTAATAAATAGTGAATTCAGTCGTTTTACATATAAGTAAATAATAAATTATTAAATAAATATATTAAATAATAATAATAATAATAATATTCTTTAAAAATTAGCGCATAAAAATATTATAATTAAAAGTAATAACTACGAAAAAAATAAAATAAAAAATTAAATAAAAATACTAATTGTGAAAAACTAAAAAATAAATATAATACCTAATAATATTAAAAAAATAAAATGACAGTAATAAATAATGAATTCAGTCGTTTTACATATATTTTTACCACTGCACGTGCTCAATTCTACTAAATAGCAGCGACAACGTCTGCTCTGTTAGCCGCCAAATCGAGCATCATACAGAATTCAATTTGCACCTTCTCTATACTTTACATTCTCTGGCCCGGCGCGCTTTTCAGAATGCATCTCAAACAACGGCCACGGCGCTATGGCGGTTATGTTTACTTTTTGAATTATTTATTACATTGTCAAAATTTTACTAAGGATCCCTAATTTTTTTCAAAATGAAATGTAGCCTATGTCGAATTGGAAGAATGTAGCATTCTATTGGTGAAAGAATTTTTTAAATCGGCCTAGTATTTTTTGAGCCTATTCATTACAAACATACAAACTTACAAAATAGGTACACATCTTTCCTCTTTATAATATTTATTAGTACAGATAAAAAAAAAAAACAGTAGCAAAAAATCCCCCACTTTTTTCTCCAAAGCTTTTATTTTCACACATTCTAATCTCTACTTTTTATGTATTTCGATTTATTATTTATTATATTCATTAGATATAGATACAAATATACATAAATGGACTTATATATTGTATATAATTATTTGCATTTAGCACTCAATTCGTTTGTCACTGTTATCAGCAGATTATATGTACTAGTTGTGGTTTGCGTTTAAAATTGCAGTCAAATGAGCTTATTTATTTGCCTATCAGTCACAAGTCACACTTACACTCGCCACTCAGCCAATCGCACGTTTACCACCCACTTGGCAAGCGAGTTGGCAGTAGAATTATAAATGCCAGTATTATGCTCATGGATAACTGCTAGAACAACAGTTATCTTGACATACATATCTACATATACGTGTATATGTACTTATCTATATATTATTGTGTTTGTTTGTGTGCGCGTTATTGACAGCGTTGAAGTAGGCCAAATGTGCTAAAAGATTATGGCGATAACCGCACAGGGTAATTTTTATGCCAAATGTAATAAAATGTCAAAGGAGAATTGATTGGTTTATTGTACACTGAGAAAAATGAGAAACAGTTACTTTTTTGAAAATGTTTCTTTTGAGAGAAATTTCGCATAAGTGCTATTGATAAAAACTGTTGGTATATCGTACATATTTATATATGTATACATGTAAATTAATATTTATATAAATATACATACACATATATTTTCATATAGGAAATATATTCATTACACTTCTGAGGTTCCCTGCTGGTGGACACAACAGTCATGAGAAGTGTGTATTATTTTGGAAGTTACGTATACGCAGCAGCGAACATATAGCTCAAGTAGTTCAAAATACCAAAAGCCTGTTTCTATAACATCTGAAATGAGGCCTCTATAAATCTAAAATGAGACCTCTAAAAAAAGAAAACCATAAACTAAATTTTTTAATTTTTAAAAAAATATTTTTGTGAAAAAATTAGTAAAGAAAATATTTCAGTCAAAAAATTAGCAGATAACTAGACACATTTACGTTTTTTAGATTCATAGATAGATTGATTGATTGGTCAATTGACTGATTCATGGATTGATAAATTGGATCAATATATAGATAGATAATATATAGATTGATAGTTTGATTGAGTGTTTACTGATTGAATGTTGATTGATTGATTGCGTTCAGATTGATTAATTAATCAACAAAAAGACAGCAAGATATATAAAATAAATAGTTTGATTAATTCACTGATTGAGTGATGATTGAATGATTGATTGATTGTTTGTTAGATTGATCTAGAAATATGGAGCTATATAGACTGGTAGGGCAGATACTTTTTTATATTAATAGGTTTAGTGATTGGTTTACTGATTGATTGTGTAATTAATCGCTAAGAAAATAGATAAATGCACTGATTGATAGATTGACTGATACATATATTGATAGAAAGTTTGATTGTTCGATTATAGATAGAAAGGTAGGATTAATTGATTGATTGAACAATATATAGACAGATAGAAAAGAAAAAATTGAGAGTTGAATAATAAATATGTATATAAACGAATAAGGTATATATTATATTGATTGGTTGATAGATTAATAGATAGAGTGATCATTGATAGAGCAATAAATAGATAAAGAGACAAACAGATATGATAGATGGTTTTATTGAATGATTGATTGATTTATAAATTGACTGAATAATTGTTTTGAATTGAATTATTTGATTGAATAATTGAGAGGTAATCAACTAATTGTTTGGTAAATAGGGTAGATAGCTTTATTGAATGATTGATCAGCTTATTGTTTGATTGATCGAGAAAAGGATAATTGAGTAGACATATAGGAGTGATAGTTTTACTAATTGAATGATTAATAAAAATATAAATAGATAGACAGATAGGATGGATATTTTAATTACCTGATTGATTGAGTGCTGATCAAATGATTGATTGAAAGACTGCTTGATTGATCAATATATAGTTGAATAGGAAAGATACTTTTATATAATAATTGATTGCTTAATAGTTTGGCTGATTCAATGATTGATTATTACATTAGTTGAGTGATAAATTAGTTTCTGATTGATTAAGTGATTAATCGAATAAAATATGGATAAATAATTAATTTCTTAATTGACAGATATAGCTAGATACATTTACGGATTCATAAATTCTTGATTGTCTAATTAATTTAGCAATAAAAAAATTGTTGGACAGATGGAATAGATAATGTGATTGATTGATTGAGAAAAAAATTGTTCAATGTTTGAGTGTAAGATTGTTTGTTTGATCGTCAATTATAAAAATATTTATTTAGACAAATAGAACAGAATAGATAAAATGATTGATTGATGACAGATAATATCATTGATTGATTGATTGAGAGAAATTATTCAATGTTTGGGTGATGGATTGTTTGTTTGATCGTTGAATAGATAGATATATAGACAGAGAGGTATATATATGCACTGATTGATTGCAAGGTTCCCTTAAATATTGAATGATTAATCTATTGATTGATTGATTGGTGTATTGATTGAGTGGTTGGTCGATACAATGTTATATATATATATATAATGATTGATTGATCGATAGATAACGGGTGATTTTTTAAGAGCTTGATAACTTTTTAAAAAAAAAAAACGCATAAAATTTGCAAAATCTCATCGGTTCTTTATTTGAAACGTTAGATTGGTTCATGACATTTACTTTTTCATAATAATAATAATTTCATTTAAATGTTGACCGCGGCTGCGTCTTAGGTGGTCCATTCGGAAAGTCCAATTTTGGGCAACTTTTTCGAGCATTTCGGCCGGAATAGCCCGAATTTCTTCGGAAATGTTGTCTTCCAAAGCTGGAATAGTTGCTGGCTTATTTCTGTAGACTTTAGACTTGACGTAGCCCCACAAAAAATAGTCTAAAGGCGTTAAATCGCATGATCTTGGTGGCCAACTTACGGGTCCATTTCTTGAGATGAATTGTTGTCCGAAGTTTTCCCTCAAAATGGCCATAGAATCGCGAGCTGTGTGGCATGTAGCGCCATCTTGTTGAAACCACATGTCAACCAAGTTCAGTTCTTCCATTTTTGGCAACAAAAAGTTTGTTAGCATCGAACGATAGCGATCGCCATTCACCGTAACGTTGCGTCCAACAGCATCTTTGAAAAAATACGGTCCAATGATTCCACCAGCGTACAAACCACACCAAACAGTGCATTTTTCGGGATGCATGGGCAGTTCTTGAACGGCTTCTGGTTGCTCTTCACCCCAAATGCGGCAATTTTGCTTATTTACGTAGCCATTCAAACCCGAAATGAGCCTCATCGCTCATCGGACACGGACGCGAAACACATTTCGAACCGAACACTGATTTTTGGGAATAAAATTCAATGATTTGCAAGCGTTGCTCGTTAGTAAGTCTATTCATGATGAAATGTCAAAGCATACTGAGCATCTTTCTCTTTGACACCATGTCTGACATCCCACGTGATCTGTCAAATACTACTGCATGAAAATCCTAACCTCAAAAAAATCACCCGTTATATGGGTTCAAAAGCCTAAAAAGAAACTTTTTTCAATATGTCACATGATTTTCCCACTGAGTTGGGCAAAAAGTTATAAACTTGATCAAAGTCGCAGAGTAGTACAAATCAGAATGTAATGAAGCGACAGTAGGTTGATGTCTTAAGTATATATGTATTACAAAGTGTTCAAAGAGCTTTGACTGTTTGCAGAAGTGACTTCTTCGAGCATTAATATTTTTGGTGATGTTGAAGAATCCACAGGCCGTATAAAACTTTGTAAATGAAGACAAAGTTGCAAATGTAGTCTACTTTCTGAGTCAAAATAAAAATATATCGTACTTCATTTTAATTAATCACATAAAAGTCACATGGAGCTCTGCAATTTGGTAGACAAAAAGAACTCACTAATGATTACAAAACAGACTACAAAGGTTTAATGACACCTGGGCTTTCGAAAAGGTGATTCACGATGATGATATGGTTTACTACCTTAATGCAGTGCTATTTTTGGACAAGTTGCCAAAAAGTGTTATTATCCAACGTCATCACTACCATCTGCCTCTAGCTTAAAGCACATACATGTGTATATGTATTTATGTCAATTCAACAGCTCTTGAGTTGTCCAGCTGCATGGCCATTAAGTCAATCGCACCCCATTCGTTATGTCACTACTGTCAGCTGGCCAACGAAGGGGTTTCTGCACAACATTTGTTATTGCCTTGCTAATTCGTTTCTATTGTTTTTGTTGTTTTTTGATTCTACCACAACTTTTTTCCCTTCTCGCTTCTCATGTTGCCGCTGTTCTCATTAGCGGCCGTCAGCAGATGTTTAATTTGATCATTAATCAAAGCGACAACCAGCCGGCCAACCGAGCAGAGCAACCGCACTCGCAGCGTCATGGTCACCACAAATGTTATTATGTTAGCAATAACAATAACAAATAAGCATGCTGCGCAGTTTGTGTTTGTTTTTATTGTTCAGCGTTATCAATGTAAACAAATAAGTTAGTATGTAAATGATTAGTCTGTTGTGCTCGGTGTCGAAGGCGAGCCATTAGCATCGTTGCCACCAAGTTTTTATGCCACTGAATTCTTACACAACCTTTTCTTTTTTTGTTTTGTTACTTTACTTCACTTTTGCTCATGTTTTCCTTTTATTAATTTCTCTTTCCATCAGTTTTGTCTTCTGCTCATATTTTTTTACGATAGTTATCCATTAATTCTGTTTTGTCACAAGTTTACCAGCTGACCAACGACTAATTGCGACTTGTTACTCGAAGAATTCATGTAACCACTTACAACAGCAGCCAACAGTCATCTTCATGTCACCGCAAGGAAGACAAAAGTGATCAGCGGTCAATCTTCACAGAAGACAAGTCTGTTTGCTGTTATTAAGGCATTTAATGTTCGTGTTTGTATTCGTTGCTTTTTTATACCCAACGTGTCTTGTTCATCATAATTTTGGCTGATGGACTGGACTGAAAATGTTTTTTCAGAATTCTGTAAATTGCCACCTAAGGCTAGACATATGCAAAGGTGCAAGATTATGGGCCGTATGCCTCACCTATTCTCTCAATGACGAGGAGATACAGAGTGCAATTTACTCCTAGTATCTTAAATCTTTCTCCCTTTCGTTCTAGGTCCGCTTCTCTTAAACTGTATTTCTTACTCCTTCTAGATTACACCAAACGGTACTGAATTGCGAGATAAAAGCTGTTCAGATAATTTTTGGCCAACAAAAATTTAACAAAATTTATTACTGATTCGGTATAACTATGGGTTAATAAATTGGGTGAAACCGACGAACATAAAACGGTAACAATAGACGTGCTCTCCTTTTAGTAAGCTCTAAGCTTCGCACTCAGTAAGCACAATAACTCAAAAGCTCTCGATGACGGCGATATGCAAAACTGTAACAGCATCTAGACTAAATTTTTATCTTTTTCTCACGCTAACGACGGCGTATAGAATCTAATATTCTCCAAGGAAATTAATTATTTCTCTTCGTCTCTATCACCGTCTTGCTCTTTCTATTTTTTTATAATACCTAGACCTCGCTTGGTCGTTGTCTATGACCGTCTCATTTCACATAACTCGATGATCTCGCCAAAATCGAACAACGCCTCGCACACAAACTGAGATTTGGGCTTCGCTCAAAGTAAGTGCCACGACCCGAAAATCTACGATGACAGCTATTAAATATTGAAGAATTCTAAATTTGTCTCTTACTGCTGAAAGTTGTAGCCACAATAATTGAGAATCATTGCAATACTAGCTTTGCTGTTGGAAACATAATTTTTGAGCCGACACACTCTTGAAAAACAAATGCCTTGGAGCTCTCTGAGAAAAAAACCCTTTAGCCAAAATTAAAGAGGTTCGAAGAATTAATAATTTTAATAATTGGAGATTGTGTAACAAATTGAGAATAGAACTGCGAGGCATATACGACTAGATATTATGACTACCTAAAATTCTTTATGTGAGTACAGTGTCGGTTCTAGTCGAAAAATGTGCTTTCTTATTTGTTTTCGCAACTTTTGTATTAGCGTTCCTAATTTTCACTTCTTCTCCCCCCCAAAACCGTCTATTCATAATTACCTTTTCTCAATTTTCTCCACTTTTTCAATCTGCTCTTTTTTCTACGTGACTTTCTTATACCTTTAACCCGGCTTTGCGTAGCCTTTTCCCTCCCTTACCAGCTCACAGCATTACAAACAAACAAATTGTTATGCCATAAGTTAGCTAATAAAATGCAACACGGCACTAAGATGGATTGACAGCAGCTAACTTCCCTACTGGCAAGAGAAGCTTATATCTAATTATGTGCTTGGAAATGGAAAGCACATGGCGACCTAATGGCAACCAATCAATTTTATGAGTAACCAAATGCTCTGCTCCTAATTGTGACTCATTAACAACATGCAACGATAGGCGTCTTGTAAGCTAGGCGTGGTTGTACAAAAGAATAAATAACGGTCGGTTATTATTTAAGGTCATTATTGCTGATTGAAGACTATGAACCAGGAATATGTACTGCTTGAAATATGAACAGGTGTTGTGCTAAGGAAAGTACAAGTATTAAAAAGGCGAAAATAAAAAACTATTACGTGATATTATTAGATGCAACTCGAGTCAGAATATCGAAAACGAAAAGAAAAAGTGAAAACCTGCAAAATTCCAGGCATATTAATCTGCTTTCAGGTAAAAGAGATATTAACATTTCATTAGTATCTGTCTAAAATTTGTCAAAAAGGTGCTTGAAAAATAAATCTAGTTTCGTTCCTGATCAAAAAATCGGTCACAATCATGGTAGAATGTGGGGCGCATTGAGATCTTTTGATATACATAAGTCTAGCCAAAATATTAACTAAAATGTGTTGAAATGATCCATAATATATGTTGAGATTATCTGGTATCTCTTTGAGTCCCCCTGCGGGTAGAGGGGACCCCCTCGGTTCGGGAGGGGGAACCGAATATACCCGTGGTAAGGCATGCCTGTCGTAAGAGGCGACTAAGGACCTGGCCGCCAGTACAGAGTTGTGTGAAAACTCAACTGGTAATAGCTTCGGTTACAAGGTCATACCAAAGACTTTAACCTGGTAAAACGGGGAGCAGTAGCTCTTGGAGGTAACTCCAATCTGCTTATTGGGTTTGGGCCTTTGTGAAGATTCGTGGTGGTTGTGGTTAAAGCCCAAATTACGGGAAGAACTGATGTGGAGTTGCTTTGCAACCTGGTGCCGTGCACATAGTACGGTAGAGGTTTTAGATGGGCCTCGAACCCTACCAAAGTGGTTAGTGTGTCCGTACCACACTGCCAATTGGTACTGAAAATGGTTACCCCCCTTTTCAGGCCGCTGATCAACGCATTGTAGTAATCCGTTGTGCTTCTGAGCACCGTGGAGTTAAGCTTTCGCAAACAGGATCCCACGTTAAACACACTGAACAGTTTTATCTCCTCGAGAGATGTTTGTGCGTGCCGTCTGCATGTGTCAAGTTTTCGCCCTAACCAAAATATTTTTATCAAAAACCGCCCCAGCAGTTTAAATTCCCGAGTCTGAGTGAAATTTGGTTTTGAGTATATCGTTTGTCAGTGTATATCTCTCTTTTTCTTGATCTCTCGTTATTTTGCAGCTCTATTGAGTTCATTTTGATCTTATGTATATCTTTTTCTCTCCCTCTCACGCACTTTCTCTCTCTTTTTACTGTCTGCTCTAGTTATATAGCTGTGTGCTATGCTCCTACGATTTGTCTAACTATATTAAAATTTATTTAAGGGATACATGTTAAATGTTGGAACAACAGTTCTAAATGTGGAGTTGCTTACGAGGACATCCGGGACGTTAGGTTTGTTGAGGATAACCCTGACTTCAAATTCTGTCTAAATTTTGCATCAGATAGGTGCCGATAGGTCCGGGTGTTTATATAGGCCACGGGTCGTGGATTAGGAGCATGAAATTGCAGAATAAGGTATGTACTCGGACATTAGGGATATGAGTGGTATGGGGATTAGCAGGACTTATGGATTTTTAGATGCTGGTGGTGTGATCTCCACTGCCGAACAGTAACGGTCGTTTACGAGTGAATTATTTAGGCGGCGAATGCATTTAACTGACAATTAGGATTAGGTTTTGTGTGAGTGTGATGTGTTTATGGGGTCGAACACCTAATCACTAGTCTAGAATAGTATGGAAGCTCCACTGGTAGTAGTTTCAGCTACGAAATCTGACCGGAGACTTAATTCTGGTATAACAGAGACCAGGTGCCTTTGAAGTTCGCTCCAACCTGCTCATGGGGATCGTTTTGGTGGCAGAGTTCCCGAATACGGGAAGACCTGACACTTTGTCAGTTGAATGGGGACCCCTAAGTACGGCAGGGGTTTTCCCGGGGGTTTGGTTTAGTGTGTCCATTCCATATTGCCAACTGATTTGATCCGCTGTGTTCTTGAACGCCGTGGGTGAAGGCCGTCATTTGCAGGTACCCACGTTAAACGTCCCTGGACGTTTTAACGGTAACGTGGCCAAGCGAGTGCGATGACTATTTGTTTAATGGGCAATGTTTTTTACCAGACCCATTTGTTTCGCTTTCTAATCCAGTCTGGAAAAAGTAGAACTTACGTACCTTTTAAAAAGGGTTTAAAATATAAATATTATTACATAAAAGGAAGTGAATAAGCTAGCCTGGATTATGCATGCTCTTTCCCCTCAGATGCTATTGCTTTTTACATAACCGAACCCTTTAGAATATACCTTAGGCTGTTCAAGTAACCGCAAAAGAAGTTACAGAAAACAAAAACAAACATACTAATGAGAATAAACACAAAGTTAATTGAAAACGACACCAACAGCAAAGAAACAAGCAGCAATAACAACAGGGAAAAAAAAAAAGAAACAACAAACAAGTGAAACCAAAAGACGTGTCAGGAAGTGAGTTAAGAATTTAAGGGAGTATGTCGTAAATGGTCGTCATCGAAATTTTAAAAGTTGTTAAGACAGGAAATGTTGTAGGCGCGCAAAGAAATTGTGAGAGAAATTGTTAATGAAGATGTACGTAAACGAAGGCTGAATGAAAACGTCAAAGCAGAGACAACAAAACAGAAATAAAAGAAATGAGGGGGAATGGTGGGGGTGAGAAGAGTTGAAGAGTATTGGTAGTGAGCAGAGGGAGTAGAGAAGAGTCGTGAGAAGAGTAGTAGAGTAGACTTGTGAGAAAGGTAGTAGATTAAAATTTTGAGAATAATGTAGGCTTGAGTAGGCAGTAAAGCAACTGAAGGCAAACAGCGACGAGAGGAGCAACAACAAAGCAGCGACCTTGTTGGGAGCAAGGCTGCGCGTGACATTGTTTTTTTTTGCGTTTTCTTTAAGTTCCTCCACATTGTAGTTAAACGAA
Organism: Bactrocera correcta; assembly: GCA_027475135.1. Taxonomy (NCBI): domain Eukaryota; kingdom Metazoa; phylum Arthropoda; class Insecta; order Diptera; family Tephritidae; genus Bactrocera; species Bactrocera correcta. The sequence continues at coordinate 100,434,869 of CM050323.1, read as the reverse complement.
AGGTTGCTTTGGCTCAACGAGTTCAACAGCCCTGAAAGTTGTGTAGAGAACGTATTAAAACTTTTCGCATAGAACAATCAATGACTTCCTGTGACGGCGAGCGACGACGTGCGACAATGCTAAGTCTGTCAAAGTATTGTTGTTGCGCTGAGTGTGCTTAAAGTTTAGTAGACGCCCTTGCGCCTGAAAGCTATCTATATTTTATGAATGACAGCTGTTTTATGTGTGGCGGGAGTAAGTAGAACATAAGTATGTAGTGTTGAAATACAAAAATAGGGAGCGAGAAACATATGCTTTATTAGTGTGTGCCTGGAAAAAGTGGCAACAGGAACTAATAGGTTAGAGTTGACTTTGCTTCAACACAAAAAATACATTTTCACATTATTGCTACTGCTTGTTTTACTTGCTCTACGCATACCACGCATTCCTCCTCATTTTATGTTCCACACGTGCCACAACGTCTACTGTCTGCTGTCTACCATTCCCCGCCCGCTGCCAAAGCCAACATCTTTAGCTTGCTCAGCCATAAATTTGTCTGCGTCTACTTGACTTTTTGCTCGCCTTCAATTGCTGCTTTCACTTTTGTGCAACTACTTCGCTTCATTTGCGGCCTTTAAGCCGCCTAGCGCTACTCATGTAGAATGAAAATATATTTTCTTACATCTGCTTTCGCATCCAGCTTCTTGCTTTAATATGCTAGTGCTTGCTCTTTTGCGGCTTTCGCCAAACACTGTTGAAAGTTTTGCTGGAACTTTTCCCCAAACATTTTTGTTTCCTTCCTTTTTTTCGGGCCGCTTCTGTTTGGTAAATGCGTAGACATGACCTGCTTTCAAATTTTCATATTAAAATATTTATAACTTTAATGCTTGGTAATCGACATAAGGCGGCAGCAAAATGAATTATGTGCAGAAAATATAAACAGAATGTCGATGCGAAGTAGTCGTGACTGCGTAGGCATAAACATTCAATGTTGCTGGCATAAAAGATTATACTCAAACGGTTTGCTGCGCACACAATCATGTAAATGCGGTAGATGAGCTATTACTTGGGTATTAAGAAGTTTCTGCTCTTTTTAATATTTTAAGAAATTTTTACGTCGTTCAGCCGGTGCTTTTAGTAAAGAAAATATTGAAAATGTATAGCCTATTCACTTATGACTTAAGAGTTTATTTTTATAAAAAACTCTCGCATCTACTCTCATTGCTTTCCGGCATAATTTATAATCCTTCGAACTGAAAAAGTTATAAATCACTTTGGCAATATTATTAACTTTAAGCCAAGAGTTAGGGCTGTCAAATCATCAATTTTCTTCTATTAGCACGAGGCACATTTAGTAAATGCTAATTTATAAATAAATTCCACACTTTCCAGGACACAAAAGTGCCTTGTTGCCATATTTGGCCAATATGTTTATTTGTTTCTTTGTTTTTTTGTTTTTTTTTTTTCAAATAAAAAATACACAAATTGAGATCAACTACAGTATACATATACCTGGTTTTCTCTCCAGCATCCCATTGGTTGTCAAAACTGACTTGTTCTTAAAAATGAGATGTAATAATTTATACAGACTCATTTCTCAAGGATATACATTTTTCAGCTTCTGCTACTGTCAAGAAAACAAAAACGATCAATAAGAATATTAGATTAGCTGTCAGTGCCTACTTTTAGGCGCGACGGCTGATGAGATAAAATACTTCGTAAGGGATAATTAAATTATGAAACACTGCCTACCTTTAGGAGCCGCGGCAAATACATTATATGCATTCAATGCATTGAATTGCAAACTACAATTATATTAACTTAACTGTGGGTTCAAATGTCTGCCGAATTAAAACAAAAATTAAATAATTAAAGTAAACAGTTTAGTAAGAAAATAATTGAAACTATATTGCCTACCTTTAGGGGCCGCGGCAAATACATTATATGCATTCAATGCATTGAATTGCAAACTACAATTATATTAACTAAATTGTGAGTTCAAATGTCTGCCGAATTAAAATAAAAATTAAATAATTAAAGTAAACAGTTTAGTAAGAAAATAATCGAAACAATAATTATGTGGAAAACCATGTTATACCGCAAAACGAACTGCATATGAATTCTGTTGCCAATATATTTTGAAATATTATATAATCATTTATAATATTATTATAATCAATCAGCAGTTCTTTAAACCGCATCCGTTGGATTAAGCACTGAAGTATACTCTAGTATTGATATCTTCGAGCCAACTATCCCTAACATGTCGACTGAGATTATTTGCTCCCATGAATTGGACTCCGTTATTCCAATCGAAGATTAATTTCACTCATTTTTCTGATTATTTTAGAAGAAGAAATCAGAACAAACAATTATTGATTGGCAAAACGACATTAATAATAAATCTAAAGCAAAAATAATATCGATTGTAACAAAGTATCAGATAATGAGAGCTTGATAACTGATCACAGCATCAAAGCTATTCAAATAGAGAGATTTTTGATGCGATGAAAATTTGTAAGCTCCGAATTCTGAATCCTTATTAGAAAAGCTTTCTGGGTATAAATTTTGGATCAAAGTAAGATCCAATAACTGTAAGTTGGCGCTACAGATCTTCTTCTTCTTTATTGCTATACCGAAGTTTACAATAGTGCGCTAAGCGATCTTCGTTTTAGCTGTTTGGCGCCAATTAGAGATTCCAAGTGTAATCAGGCCCTTCTCCAACTGGTCTTTCCAACGGAGTGAAGGACTTCCTCTTCCTCTGCTTTCCTCGCCGTATATTTCCTCTGTCAATGTCGCCGTATATTTCGTACAGCTCATCGTTCCACAGAATGCGATACTTTTCCCTGCCGCAACGTATCATAAATCTTCTGCAGAACCTTTCTCTTGAAAACTCGTAATGTCGACTTATCAATTGTTGCCATCGTCCATGCCTCTGCGCCATATAGCAGGACGGAAATAATGAGCGACTTATAGAGTTTAGTCGACTCATTTGCCTACTCAGTCAGAAGTAGCAACTGTTGACAAAAGTTATTCTGCATTGGATTTGGAGATTGACGTTGTTGTTCGTATTAATACTGTTTCCAAGACAAGCAAAATTATGTACGACTTCGAAGTTATAACTGTAAATTGGTTTTTGTTTTTGGTATTGCTCAACGTCAGTTTACACAACTGTATTACTTTTGCGGGGATATTTTCATTTTCATTTCACTATCCTGGAGAGAGATGTTTCACCAAATCCAAATCGGCAGGTAATTTTCCTCGTTTATCTAATCACAACGTTTTCAAGTTGTAGTAGTAGGAATTTTGTCAATGCAGTAGAAAGAGCTTTCGTACTTTTTAAAACGTAGAGAACTGCAAAGGTGAATCATTTTAAGTCCTGAAATTTCTTGGAAGATCTGAACATTCTTCCTTACATACTTGGTAGAAACTAAGCGAAAAAGATCGAAACAATGACCAAGAGATACACTTACTGAACAAGTCTCTGTAAGAAATGTCTGTCAAGAAATGAAAAATTGCAATCGAAGCGAATTTTGACTTTTGTCGAACTTATATCTATTAAAAAATGGAAGTGTCAAAGAGAAATGTCGAAATTTTAATTTATGGTAAGTATCTGGCTTCTTCCTGCTCAATGTCATGTGTCGAAAACCTGCAATTGAAAGACATTTGCCTTTGAGTATTGTCTTTTGGCGAACTTATTACTATTAGAAAAGGGAAGTTTCCAAAGATATTTGAAAAATATAAAATATTTCCCCTTAGTAAACACTCAAATGGTGTGATTCGAACTAAACTATAGACAGCGATGCAAGTTAAAGAGAACTCTTGATTGAAATCAGATGAAGATTCCATCAGGTTGAGATCCTCATTCCCAATAATTTCTCTATGGAGAAGTTGAAGTTTTAGGTTATGTTATTCACCTCAAAGTCGCTAACTCATGTGCCCGTTCTTACTCACATTTTTACAAAGCAAAAATCGAAAAATGCAAAATTTTTTAATATGCTTGCAACCACATTTGCATACTTTTAAGTTGAACCTTTTTGAAAATGCGAATTTGCACAAATTTCTTAAAGTTATAATCTTTTCAAACATTTCACAACTTGTGTATAAATAACATTAAAATCTTATATAGTTACGCTCAATTTAAAAGCTTTGTAAAACTTTTGCTATTATCAGCTTATGCTAAATAACTCATAACTGCCTCTACTATATTTAGTTAGAGCGCTTATTTTGTATTAATTTTTTTATCACACATTTCTTTCGACTTACTTAAGCACTGCTTTAAGTAGATAAATGTATTATCACACTCTGCTCTATTTTGAACCGCATGTATACTAGCCTAGTTGTAGTTCCTTTCCTTTTGTTTGTGTGTGGCGCATAAAAGTATGCACTAATCCTATAAACAGTTACAGTTTATTAAATTTGTTAGCTGTTTTCATAGCAGGCGACAACAAACACAATGGTTTTCTTGGTTTTTGTGCCCTGCTTTCTTTGTTTTTGTTTCTATTCTTTTTTTTTTTTTGATTTTGTACTTTTGTGGCTTGCTGTGATCGCCTGCCAACAACACCAGCAGACGGCCTAGATAATTTATCTTATTTTCCGGCGCTTAACTGCTAACTTCTCTTGCCAAGGCTCGCTTTTTTGTATGTGTAGTATTACTCGCTAAGTCTCTGTGTGTGTTGTATGTATTTTCTTGTAGGCGCATAAAGGCAGGCGATAATGCGTAAAATAAAATTAAAGCTAAACACAACAGGCTGCCAACTCTCCTTATACAGCCATCAGCATGAGCTAGCAAAATATTGTAGTATAAATATATTTTTCATACTGGCTGTTCATTTTACTCTGCATGGAAACGCGTGTATGCTATTCTTGGTATCCGCTTAAGTGGATTTTAAACTCAACCACAGGCTCGCCATATTTTTTTGCCTGAAGATTTATCATTTTTCATGTCATTGTAGCAGGTATACATAAATATAAGTGAATTGTGACTTGCAGCATGTATTTCATACCCTCACTTATAAACAGGGTAAGACAGCTCATAGCACACATTGTGTAAAAATTGTATAATTTTGACTTTTATTGGCAGTTTCAGTGAAGTGTTAAGCTCTTTTAGTTAGAATTTTAGCCGTAAAGCACTTGACACAATGAGAACTCGCGACCTGTGTGACTTGAAAATGATGTTGAAAAGTGGCGAGGTCGACTTAACAGTGTAAATAATACCAGAACTGAAGTGATTGAGAAACAGAAAATGAATAGGTCCATGAAACGTCACTTCCGAACCCAAAAAAAACTGCTTTCTTTCATCATTGTACAACATTATTCAAACAAAATGAAACAGTCGCTAAGACTGTGTATTGGTAGATCCTGGCTTATAATTTTTCCAAAAAACACAAAACATAAATATCAAAGAGAAATAGATTTCAGGGTTGATTCCTTCGACTTTTTGTGTACTTATTTTAAAAACAAAGTGAACCCCTAGCCATCCGCGGACCATTAATAAGCCGAACATCCGTACTAAAATCAGCCGATATATACATACCTAGTCGAAAAAGTAACTGAAAAATCGAAAATGAAACTGAAAATTCAACAGAGGCTTTATTTTTTTCTCTAGCCACTTGAATTATATTACGTTCAAAAGCAGTACAAATAATTTTTAAGTAAATAATTTAAATAAATGATTTTTCACATACAAGCAAAAAGTTGAAACACCCTGTATACACACACTCAACCTACGCTCTAGCTCCTGTCTCTCTCTCTTCTTTGCTTAAGCAATTTCTCATAGTCTCACAGTCTTACTTTACTTGGAATTACTTTGCAATTTGCATTAAAATCTCCTCGCTCATTCTGCAATTGAAGCCTTCTTGGCTTTTCAGCGTTGAAGATTAAATTTTGTTGCATACACTTTTATTGTTTGTTGAATCGAGTTCTTTCCTTTGCTCGAATGAATTAGATGAATATTTTTCATTTCGATTTTAAATCCGATTTGCTTTGCCAAGTTGTGAATTTCTCTTAAAAAGTTTTAATATTTCCATAACTTTATTTGTGAAATGAATTTATTTGCATTTTTGGCATTTATTTTAGAAATTTACAAAATAACCAAAATTAGTTTTGGGTAGGACAATAAAATGTGGCAAGCAAGCAAAATCTCTCATGGTTGCTGCTGTTATGCGGATTAAATACAAATTTTGCTGCAGTAAACCATACAAATACCGTACCATTTAACATCCTAAAAACCCGTTCGACTTAGACTTCAAAAATGGCACGCAACATTTGTAAAATCATATAACTGTAGTTAAACAAAACGATTTTCGGCAAATTTTATTTACATTGATTACTTTAGCTACTGAACTGGCAATTAATCGGTTTATTGAAGGTTCTCATCATATAAAATGCATCAATGCTTTTATAATGTTTTTATAGGAAAAGTTTGAAAAAATTCAAAAAAGAACTTAAAATAGAGAGCAAGGTATTTATATGAATTTTCAAATTTGCAATTTTAAATAAAAAGGCCTAAAATAGAAAGTGAGGCATTTATGTGTAATTCAAATGCACTTAATCGGCTTTGTTGAAATCTAAAAATTTTTAATTAACATTTTACAATTTATTTCAAACAAGAATCGAAGAAGTATGCTTTAGCTTACCGGTTTGCAGCCTAAGTACATGTAACTTACGTAAGTAAGCAAGTTGAAAGTTGCCTACTTTTAGGAGTGTAGGCCACAAAGCTTTTTCGATAATTTTCTGGCTACCACTCAGAGTACTACGAATAAAAATATTGAAAAATGTAGGAAACAAGATGATTTTAAAAAATGTTAGCTATTTTTGGGGTTCGCAGAAAATATAGTGCACAGTTTCATGACTGACTTAGGACTTTTAAAACTGATATTGTAATGAAAAATTATAGTAGCATTATGCTAAGCTTCGAAGGAGTCTGTTACACTTGGCAGTGCCTGTCAAACACGAAAACTTTCCACCCACAATACGAGTATGTCATGCTTTTAAACGACACCTGAAAACATAAAAAACTTTCGGCTAACCTAAAGATCTCCACGACAAAAAAAGTCGAAATTTGACCAAAAATCTTGTAAGCTACCTCCTGGAAAAAAAGTTGTATTCACGCTACTGAAAAGGAAAAAGTTTCACTAAGCTTTATACTACTGTGCCCAAAAATAAGGTGACATTGTATTTATTTTGAAAATTCTTTGTTTATTCTTCTAAATCAATTTCATCCCCTTCAAAGTAATTCCCTCCAGGTGCAATGCACTTATGCCAACTGATTTTCCAATCTTCGAAACACTGGTTGCAGTCACTTTCCGGGATGGCCTTCAGTTCCGTCTTCGCTGCGGCTTGAATCTCCTCTATCGTATAAAAACGGTGTCCCCGGAGCGGTCTTTTGAGCTTGGTGAACAGCCAGAAGTCGCACGGCGCCAGATCAGGTGAATACGGTGGTTGCGGAGCGATATGGGTTGAGTTTTTGGCGAAATGATCACGAATTACGAGGGCAGTATGGGATGGTGCATTATCGTGGTGTAAAAACCAAGAATTGTCTTTTCACAATTCCGGCCTTTATAGACGGATAGCGTTACGAACACGACGCATAACGTTCAAATAATATTCCTCGTTGACTGTTTGACCGCTTGGAAGGATAACGATAATCGAAGAAAACAGTCAACATGACCTTGATTTTTGAGCGACTTTGACGCGATTTTTTTGGTCTCGGCTCTCTTTTGGCACGATATTTACTCGATTGATCGGTTATTTCGGGGTCGTAAGCAAAGATCCAAGTCTCATCGCCAGTTATAATGCATTTCGTGACACCCTGGTAGTCGGAAAGCATCGTTTCACACACTTCAACGCGACACCTTTTTTTCAAAAAATTCAATGTTTTCGGTACCAGTCGAGATTTGACGCGCTTGAGGCCCAAAACATCCTTCAAAATGGTATTGGCTGAGCCTTTCGATATGCCAACTTCAACAGCAAGGTCTCTAATTGTTAATCGACGGTTTTTCTACACCAAATCTTTGATTTGTTGAACGTGAGGTTCGTCGGTTAAGGTTGATGGTCGCCCTGGACGCTTTTCGTCTTCGACACGTTCACGGCGGGCTTGGAACTCACTATACCACTTGTAAACATTTTTTTTTAGACATAGCCTCATCACCAAAGGCCTCTGCACTATCCTCAACGTATCCGCAGCAGAAAATTGATTCCGTAAACAAAATGTAATGCAAATTCTTTGCTCAACAAATTTCGACATCGCAAAAACCGAAAAACTAACTTTTAGCAGCTCACAAAACGACACGTACCTCAAACACTAATGAACATTTTGACATGAAATTTGACATATATGTGACTGACAGTACGATCAACCTAAAAAAAATAATTCTCCAAATCCTTCGACGCGCGCAGTTTAAATTCAGATATTATTTTTAATTATTATTTTGGATACAGTAGTATAATCAATGATTTCTAGTTGTTGTATTCACATATTGCAACATCTTTACCTTTTATTTCAGATCACTTTCAAAGCTGCTTTTGAGACATAAAGGTACCCGGAAATTGTAAATAAGACGCAAAACATTTAATTATTCATAAATATTTATTTTGTTTCCTTCAAATTAATTCCCACCAGATGTTATGCTAACAATTTTTCCAGTCCTCGAAACACTTTTCAGTAGCACTTTTTGCGATTTGCTTTACATCAGCTCTTTCCGCGAATATTTTTTAATTCGATCGACTGAAAACGGATTCCCAGGAATGACAATTTCAGTTTGGAGAAAAAGAAAAAATCATACGCAGGCAAATATAGTGAATACGGTGGTTGATCGATGGTATTCATTACATTTTTGGCTTAGAAATCGGTCATAATCGTGACTATATTTACCAAACTTTCTTGCCAACTTTCTAACACTTCTCTGACGATATCCTTCGCTTTTTTATATTTTCATCAGTTAAAAAGGTCAAAGTTCGTCCAGAGCGAGTCATGACTGCAACGATCTCTTGTTATTTACAAAAGGGCGCTACAAAAGTAGATCGATAAGGAAAACGACACCATATTTTTCCCGCTTTTTTGACCTTGCACTTCAGTAGGGTTTGCCATTTCATCATGTAAAGATATATGATCCAATCACGAGCTGAAATCATTAAAATTTACTACCGCAATTCGGAGTCAGTGGCCTCAACTTTAAGAGCACCAATTTACGGTCGTCATAATCGTCCTGTTAGATCAACAATTGAGGTTCTGTGGAAAAAATTTTAATCCACAGGCACAATACAAAAAAAGAAATGCCGAGGATAGTGCTGCCGCTGAAATCAATTGAGGAAGACCCAAATCAGTATCTTTAAGCGTAGGGCATCTCTGGGACGTCGTTGTAGCAAATTTTGCGAAAAGAACTTGGCCTACACCCTTACAAGATCAAATTGACACAAAAACTAAGGCCGCTTGACCACCAGAGTTGTCGTATGTTCATGAATTGGGCTGAGCCACAACTTGAAAATGATCCGTATTTTCCTCGAAAAAACATCTTCAGCTATGAGGCTCATTTCCGGCTGAATGGCTTCGCCAATAAGCAAAATATATTATTTATTACATATATTTATTATATTATTTATTATTATATTATATAAATATATATATTATTGGTCATTATTGCATCCAGAAAAAATTACGGTTTGGTGTGGTTTATGGCGGCGGATTCCATGGTCGCACTTCTTCCGTAATAATCAAGACCGGCAAGTTATTATATATGGGAATCGCTACCATTCAATGATAGCCGAGTATTTTTGGCCTGAATTAGATATAATGAACTTGGACAATACTTGGTTTCAAGGATAGCGTCACAAGCCACACAGCGAATGCCAAAATCGACTTATTGAAACCCATGTCTGGTAAACGTGTTATTTGACGAAATGACCGAGACAATTGGCCGCCTCGGTCGTGTAATTTGACGCTGTTAGATTATTTTCTGTACTTTAAGTCTATAGTCTATGCCAACAAGCCAGCGTCTGGATTTATGGCATCGAATGTACTTTCACAAAAATACAAAAAAAAAATCCATGGATATCTCAAACAGTTTTTGTTTTCCTTAAAACCAGTTTCACAGCGCTCTTAATGAAAATGTCGTCACAATAGACTATTCAGGTTGTCTTCTAGTCGACCAGTTCGATGTCCTCGAAACTGCATTTTCGAAAACGATACCCACAATTTCTTTGTTTCTACTGTACTGATTAACCTGACCTATTTAGAGAGATACTTTCTTGTCTACATTTGAAACTTGGCAAAATTGGAACCCAAATTTCATTTTTTCTCCGGCCTTTTTTTATGCCGTAGACACCGTTTACGCGGTTATAACAGATTAAACTTTTTATTTGTAAAAAATTCGACATGTCCAAAAAACATTTTTTTCATCAGTCGCCATTTCGTGAAAATATGTTTTTCAAATTATTTTGTAGTACCAAACATTACGACATTATTCTAATTCATTTTTTTTTTGTCTTTTGCTTCCAGATTGCTAAGGTGGATGAAATCGTAGATTTTGTCACTGGTAATTTTTGAAATTTTGAACCTTTTTTATTTTTCGATTGTTTGCTTTATTCTTGTGATGTCATTTAATAACTATTCGAAAATTGGATATCAAAAATATTAAATGCCTTTTAAAAATTCAAGTCTTTAGAATACTTTCTCTTGTGTAGTTTTAACACTTGTCAGCATTAAGTGATGAAAGTCTTGCTTCTCTTCCATTCCTGTTTGTTTTTTTTTTTTTTCATTAAATATTATTTGCAGTTTTTTCGTCAAAAAATATAATAGTAAATTCTAAACTTAGTCAAAAGCTTATCTAAATGATAATTTTTCTAAAACATGAGCAACAATAGTCTTCGGCAAACACCAACTTACCAAAACAATTCCCAAAAAAAAACAAAGATCTTTTCATTCAAATGCAGAAAATATTTACAATTCTCACTTGGTTTACACAAACTAAAAGATTTGGATCCAAATAAAGTTTTATGTGCACTATTTGAATGCTACTTTAATTCCAAAAATGGTTTTCGTAAATGGTAACAAATATTGTGTATATGAAACTCTCAGCTACATAATAAAATTTCTTATGTTTCAAGCTTACTGAGGCCGAAAATTACCTCTGGAAGAAATACTGAATTTCGTCTTAGTGCAATCAAGAATCTCCTCTACTTATTATATTATCAGAAATATTGTTGACGTTTTCTCCCACCATTTTCTGATTCGAAGCAATTTGCCAAGAAGAAATAATACCAATCAGTGCTCGGCCACTAAATGGCCATCGAATTTGTTAAGCACTCAAATGCAAGTTTTGAGTTTCGACACACACTTCCACTGAACAAATTTAAATCGAACATACATCTTCGGATAACACGCGTAACCATTTCTGTCGAAATCCATAGCAAGCAGCAAAGCAATCCAATCAAAATCAATTGCCTTGGTCGACGACAATGTTGGCGGTTCCAGCGTAGTTGTTGTTGCTGGCCTAACAGCAATCACGTTTTGTTGATATTTCTTGATAGTGAGTCGCTTGTTGTTCTTGCTATTTTTGCTGGTATTTTAGCGATTGTTTCTAAGTTCTTACAATTGATTGACTACTTGTTGTTTCAAGCAAGTACAACAACAACAACAACGTTTGAATTAGCAATTTGCGACTGCTGCTATACAATCCAGCCTGCCAATATCTTTGGATGTGTTTACATTTTTCAGTTTGGTGTGATTTTTTTTTTTCGAGAACATTCTCTCTTTTCTTCTGCTTTTCTTACTTCTAGTGATGGCTGCATTTTTTTCGCTTATTTCGAGCATTAATTTTTTTTCGTTTTTTCGAAAACAGCCGCCACTTGGCTAATGGATTCGTTTGTTTTCATTGGCGGCGCTAATGGTTGGAACAGTAAAAAAAGCAACAACAAAACAGCAAGTGTAAGTAAATACACATGTTGTTTACCGTAAACTTGCTCATACACTTCGGCCGTCTTCTGTCCATCACTCTGCGGAAGTGATTTATTATGTAAATATTTATGCATTTCAGTTACAATTCACTTTAATTTCTTAATGAGTTTTGCCAGCGAGAAAGCTTAAAAATATTTTTCTTCACTTTTAACTCATGGAACTTTAGCGAAACATCTTAATATAGAATGATGTAAAATTTTACAAGTTTCCTTAATAAAGACTGCTGTCATATGCACTTCGCTCAATGAGTTGATAGATATGTATAGTATATTGAGACTTCTGAAATATGTGTAAAGAGAAGAAAAAACGTTAACTTCGGTTGCACCGTTGCCATAATACCCTTCACAAATACAAAATATGACTTACAAGAACTTGTTTCGGATCCTTCAGTTCGTATGGCAGCTTTATGCTATAATGATACAATATCGACAGTTCAGACAAACTAGCAGCATACTGAGGAACAACGTAGAGATGGACTCGCCTAAATTAATTCAACTAGTCATGCTGAACGTATATATTTTATAGGAACTCCGACGATTTCTTCTGAATGATACAAAATTCGTGTCACCCATCTTTTTAAGGGTATAATTAGCGGATAAAAAAATTTGTTATACACCACAGCAAGGGTATTTGCATATCTGTATCTAAAAAATTATGTTATTATATGAAATTTCATTTAAGCTCTAAGCCCACTCCTCTTACACCCAGTAACACTATTCCTTTAGCCAGAGAACTATTTTCCCTCTTTCTCTCTCTTTCATAAATATGCTAATTGTTTGCAGTTATACTCACCACAGGAGCGTTAAGGGGTTACATAGGTTTGCTTGAACAAACAAACAGCCTTTTTTTTAACAATTTTTACTCTTATAAAAAATTAATACGAGTATACTCTATTAGTAAAGGAATTCTGAAATTTTTTGAAAAAAAAAATATTTTAAACTCGGCCATTGCTACGCCATTTCCGGTGATCTTTCGGAAAAAATATGCGCCCGCGTTGGCAGGATAACTTCTTACAGCATCATCTAAAGTGAAAGAAAAATACCTATTTTAGTTAAAACCTTTACTTAGAGTTTGGACGAAGGAAAAAATGAAAATTGGATTTTGGCCAGAAAAAAAATCATTCGTCCAAGTTTTTAAGAATTCTATCTCAAAGAACTGGGTGAAATTTCATGAAGATTGGCTGAGTAGTTCGCGAGAAATCTTGGCAACCGACTTCAAAAACACAGTTTCCAGAAAACGCGTTTAAAGAGGGCTTAGCCTCTGCATCACAAGTTCTCAAGGCTGTATTTCGGAAACTATTACTCGGATCAACTTAAAAATTTAAAATAATATTCTAGAGATGTGTAATTTAATAATGCAATAAAAGAATCTTCAAACCTGTACATCTATGTAAGGCTTAAAGCTATCGAGAGAGCAGTTTTAAAATTTTTTTATGGTACAGTTAAAGCTAAGCTAAACCTTCGCCGTATAAAATTGATGATAAAATATAGTTGTCTGATTCAGTATGGAACCAAGATTTTTTCTTCAGACCCTATAGAGAAGGGGGAAACATTTTTAATGCTTCAATTTCTTAAACTCGTCGTCGTATGACTCACATTTTATCCACTGATCGAATTGTCTACAGAATTCTTAATGGGCGAATTCGACCGTTTGCTCTCTTCCAGGTAATCGATGTAAATTTCACATACAGGGATACCTTCTTCTTCAAACTATATTCTTCAGGTTAAGGCCATAATTGAGACTTGGTCTCTGATGTGCAACAGATGACGTTTAAATAGTGTCCACTTCCAGACCGCTGTGTAGTCTCAACAGATATCGCTCGTTATTCGTAGCGAAGAAACGAGGCACCAATTTTGAAATCAGCTTCATATGACGGATATGACAAATGCTGGACTTTTATCACGTTATTCTCCTTCATAGCCGGTACACGTTATAAGATTTCTCTTGCGATACTGGTTCCATCTGGCGGTGAAACTAAAAACTTATCGCTCACTTATAATATCACCTCCTACTAAGCGGCCAAAGAAATCGTAACATATAAAAAATAATTGAAGTTTGAAACATTTACAATAAGCGGTCGACACTATTTATAATGAACCTTCACTGGAATCACAATAGATGAAGTGACTGAAATCATTATTTTTATCGGTCAGAATTATTTTTGATGTTTATTCAAAACAGTTTGATTGGAATCCAGGAAGAATACATTTCAAGATTCATAATAACGACCAGTTCATTACTTTTATCGGTCAAAATTATTTTTGATGTTTATTCAAGTTCAGTTAATTAAGTTAAAGCTTTGTTGGCATTTTTCCAACTATCCATTAGATCCACTTGCAGTTAGTTTTTATGCCGTGAATACAGCATGGACTCATAGAAGGGAACGTCAGTGGGAAGAGCTCAGTCAAACTAACAATTCTTGACATATCGATTTAAAAATTTGCACTGGACCTTTTCTTTCCAAGAAACTGTTTACTTATCGGAATTGTTGACATGGGACATATGTGTATAGCATAAAGCTACCATACAAACTGTCCGATCAAAATTAGAAACACTTTCAACTTATTTCATAAGCATTCCTTTTTCACCTTTTTACTGCACCTAAATTCTAATGTCCGTAGCAACTTCATTATCACATTATTAGTTCAGGTTTCCGTGAAATGTTTTTGCCAAAACAAGCTGCCACATTCTCACTGTTTGCACACATTTCGCGTGTTTTTGTAGTGTTGCATTTAATTAGCCATTTGTCCGGCTTTCAATGCTGCCATTTCAATGGTCATCACTTGCAATTCGATTTGTTTATTTGTTTGCCTGCTATTTGTCGCAAACACTCACGCGAACAAGCAGGCAAAAACATCAGCTGTTACAACAAGAATAATGTTGCAATATTGATGTGATTTGATTTCGGAGCTCGTGCCATAACAACAAAAACAACAATTTGTTTTTGCCATTTCGCTGCAGTTTTGTTGTTGACTATTTGTAATTCGATGCATATTGTTGTTTCTGTAAAATGTGGTTGTTGTAGAATTTTGGTGTAAAATTGTGTTGTTGTTGTAATTCTTTATGCCGTTGCTTTTGTTCCTGTAACAACGACATTTTATTGTTTTTATCGCCGCTCAGTTGCCACTTGATTGGCACTTACATGTCGCCATGCCTCCACGTTGCACGCAGCAAAACGTGCCACACACACACACAGATATACTTGTTCACCAGCAACATCGCTTCGAATTAGAATTTCGATTGTGGCTTTGTTTGCATATTGGTTTGTGCATTTTTTGTCACCATTGTGGTTACGTGACTACTACTGCAACAAGAACAACAACAGCAACCAATGCCAAATACGATTTCCATTTGCCATTTATCGCCGAACATTTATACAAATTGGCAACTTAATGCGTTCGCAAGTACCGCAATGCAACATGCCGTTACATTGTTGCCGCCACTCTGATTTCCGGTAATGCCACTACCGTTGGCTGCTGCAATTTAGTACCGTTAAATTGTATAAATTTCGTAACCAATTGAAAGTGCTCGTCGGGCAATTGAAAGCAATCGGCGTTTAGTGTGCAAAACAATAGCGTTGAGGGGATTGCCTTTTTGCAACAACAACAACACGCACAAACTGCTGAGCTTTGCATTTGTTGTAACTAAGACATCTCGTTAAAGCTCAAATAGCATATATAAATAACAAAAGCTCGCTTGTGGCAATCATATAAATTGCATTCAGCGCAAAGTGCTGCAGCAAATCCTGAAACACACACTGACAGTTACAATAGCAATAAATTTGGAGTAGTGACTGGAATTGGGTTAGTTTGCTGTAACTGTTAATATATCCTGCAATCTTGTAATTTATTGGAAATTCTATTGGAATATAGTCATAAAACTTCCAAGAAGGCGACAACACTAAGCGGCCACGTTAAGTGTTCTTTTTTTATAGAAAGGGGAAGCATCGAAAGCCGGAGTGTGGAACTTTAATCCGCTAAACCTAACTCCCAACTCAAGATTCTTCCACGAAGCCACTAGAAAAGATATTAATTCATAGGAGTGACAAGACATAGCATGGATGGACTGACGCCTATTATACTGTAATTTAGTCGTCATAGCAGTTTCCGTTTCGCAAACAGCTTTCCACTTATCAGAGCACCAACACAAAAGTGCAGTTAAATTTTCCACCATTAAACTACCACCTAGTGCAGTTTCTAACTTTTCCCTTATGTTTAGAACCCGATGACAGAGTCCGTTGTGGTTTGACGTGAGTTCCTGCCGACGAAGGCCTAACTACACGGTGCTTTCTATTGCTAGAAACACGTAGATCAATACAATGCGTTGATCAGCGCCCCAAAGTATAAGTGCATGCACCTGCAACATACTCTGGAGAACCTGAGGCATGAGTGCGTCCACCTGCACTTACACCTTGGTTGCAATTGGTTCGGGTGAAATAGAAAAGAAACACCCTAGCCGCCTTGGTCGGGTTCGAGGCCTACCCAAACCTCTGCCTTACTCTGGTTCCGGCACCCGGCCGCAATGCGACTCCACATTGGACAAAATGCCCTGCTTCCGTTTAGGTTTAAACCACAGCCACCACGAATCTCCAAAAAGGGCCAAACCCAATGAGCAGATTGGAGCGAACTCCAAGGGCTATCTGCTCCCCGTGGTACCAGGTTTAGGTCTTTGGTGTGACTTTACCAGCTGAGTCTCCATAGACTCACCGACTGGTAAGCATTTGTCGCTGTTCCAAATGCTTTATATTGTGTGATATAATATGAAGCTTAGAATTTGACTTCCAGCTCAAAATTATAACTATTCTGACTTTAGACCATGCTGACATTGGAACCAAGACCTGATAAATTTCAGACATTATGCATGTGGATTTTAGTCGTCTCTTACGACAGGCATGCCTTACCACGGGTATATTCGGTTTCTCACCCGAACCCAAAGGGGGTCCCCCTTACCCGCAGGGGGAAGAACTCGAGGACAATGGAAAAACACGCTTTCATCGTTTTCTATGGGCTCTGGACACATCGAATACGGACCTACGTTATTTTGAAATTTATATAGATATTCCTGAAGCACCCATGACCGCTTTATACTTGGATCAGGTGGAAATCCAGTTCACCATGTTGGCTAGTTATTCACGAATTGATGTCAAATATAAGTCTGGTGCTTTGTTTGAGGTTTGTCACCGTTACTGCCATATAATTATGTTCTTTATCTCCTCTCTGTTTTTTATTTCTGTAATTGGCGCTGATAGCTCATAACATTTCACAAATTCGTCTCCCTTGACGTCTATGGGCGGCATATAGTACTCGCTAGTACTTCAGCTACTTCCCTGGATATAGTTGGGAAGGCACTTGTTACTGTTATTGTTGCGAGTCTATAGCCCACATTTATTGGTCTGGCATACGCCTTTATATCTAGTGCCTGTATTCATACTAGAGCGTCATATAGTATTACTAAGCTCATTGCCAAATGCTCCTTAAATTTCAGTTTTGAGTCCAATATTACCCCTAAACATTTCAACTGTGGCTGTGAAGTAATCCCACACTGTCTTATATTGACAGTTATTTTTTCCTCATTTTTTCCTAGTGCTTATTAGCAGTACCTCTGTTTTGTGCTCAGCCAGTTCTAAATTCATGGAAGAAAAGTATAGACGCATTACATTTATTTTGGAGGTCATCAAGTTGTTTAGCTACTGCTACCGCTATAAGGTCGTTCACGTATGCGATTAGCTTGTCGTTTCTTGGTTGTTGTATTCTTAGCACCCCATCATACACAAGATTCAATAAAATAAGGACTAATACTGAACCTTGTAGTAATCCACTTGAAATAGGGTAGCTCTTGGTGCCTTCGTTGGTGTCCAATCCTATCCATTTACCAACACACAGTCTCGACTGCTATTACCAACTTAGCGATCCAAACAGGAATTGATCATCGGAATAACAGCTATTAGCCGGATAAAATATAAATCAACAGGTGACAACTGATAGCATCTCTTTGAATTCGTAGCTGGTCTGGGGTGCTGTAGTGCGGACAAAGAAATTTATCCCTGTGACCGAGTTGTATACTTTCCAGCACTCACTTTTTGATCGCCTTCCATGGATCATAAGCGGAATTCCCATCTTATTGAAAGGGATTGGTTGGTTGGCTGAAAAGGTAGGCGTCTGACTGCAGGCTTTAATGAACTGAAAGCTATGCGCCGATTGCACTTTACCAAATTTCTGAAGGTGGGTTCTTTGAGGTGATATCCAGTGATGACCCCTACAATGTTACTCAGTTCTTTCTTGAAAAAAAGTGATCTCTTTTAAAGCTATCCATTAACAACACTACCTTAAAGTACTTCTGTATCCTCTAAGATTTATTGCTTCAACAACACTTGAAAGAGCTGAATGATCTAGGACATCTTAGGGGAATTTTTATCCTAGCTCTCCATAAGAGCGCCAACTCGTCATACATTTCATTTTCTTCTATTCCTATATAAGTGCGTACCCAGATAATTTTTACCGAGTTTCTCACCCTGAGTCTAGTTATTGCCTGCTTGCATAAACTTAAGGAGAGAGTCTAAGTATAGACTTACTAAAAGCTTAATTTCTGCTTGGACATCTCTTATAAGATTAATTAGATTGTTAGTTAGAGCT
>CM050323.1:100355666-100415302 GCA_027475135.1 Bactrocera correcta | reverse complement strand
GGCAAATATACATAGCTTCACATATATACAGATGTATAAATACGTGTGTATGTCTGTGGTGCACACGTGTTTGTGGTGTGTGGCATACATTTGGGAGCGCATTGTGAGTTATTTGCATTTTGGCTATTCACGCAAATAGTGATTGAGTGCGGTGTGAGAATGTGTGTTTGTGAATGTGGAAAAATGCTAGTAGAAAATCCAACGTATGTGTGACTAGTTCTGTCATTGTTGGCTAAAAGATCAATGAGTGCACATGCTTCCGAGAAACTAAATTGTCCAACTCTAGGAATAGCTTACTTATTTTTTACAGCGACATATGGAAAAATATTGCTAAGTTCTTTGTAATTGAAATTCAGAAAATTTTTCTGCAGAATTTTGCTGAAACGTATAGTAAACTTTCCATTCCTGAAAACCTTTTAGGTATCTTTCGTAGGAAAACGACAAGTTTGGTTAAGACTTCATTTCAAAACCATCTAATTATTTAAAGTTTCCTCTTATAAAGTGTGTCTAAATCTTGAACTTTTCTACTAAAACAAAATCAAAACGCAGAATTAAAGCCAATTTTGATCGGGGCATCTACTTTGTTTTCCAACGAGTTTCCAATACTAGCAATTAGGAAATACCGTAGAACTTAAAAATAGCCTTTATAATTGCAGCGCAATCTTCAGATTTTAACAAAGTAACTGAAAATTTAATTATTGTAATATACCTTTAGGCGGAAGAGCTTAATAACCTGTACCTAATATACCTTTAGGCGGAAAATTTTAATAAACCTCATTTTTTGGAACCGCCGATATCGGATCACTTATCATTATAACTCTCATATAATTTGATCGCTCAAATTCAAGTCTTTGTATATAAAACTCTTTCATTTGACGAGATATCTTCGAGGATTATTGTCGAGGGAGGGCAATGGTGCAATATTAGAAGAAATTAGAAGAAATTATTTGGATAAGAAAACAAGATTTATGTATTCATCCAATTTTCCATGGGTAATTGTCTAAAGCAATGGTGCAATCTTCACAATAGTTATCAAGATCTAGTCATTATTGCAAATATATGCCATACAAAGTGACCATTAAAAATCGTGTTCTTATAAGGAATCTTCTTGTTATATATATATATATATATTTTTTTTCTTGGAAGTCGACTATCGAAGAAAGCGCAAAAAATACATCGATTACCTAATACTGCTGGAGAGAAACCATTGCCAAAAGGTGGGCCATAATGTTTTATGGAATCTTTATGTGATGAAGGGCTCTAGAAAAGACCACACTTGCAAAGAATCTGTAGAGCGTTCAATAGGTGGCGCTCATCAGCATGTGTGGAGTCCACTCCAACTATAGCACTCAACGCCATCTTGCACAGGGTGCCCGTGACATCGTCAAAAGGTGTATGAATGCCAAAATCAGACTCACAGAATCTGGGTCTTAAAACTCGTATCTGAACACTCCGATATCCTCACACACTTTGACTTCATACCGAACCACTTGGATCATGGATTCACTAAAACGAATTCTGACGGCTGCTTCTCTGCCCATATACCGAAGAAGAAGCTGTAGCTGGTCAGGACAGTCACCTTCTTAACATGGGTCAAAGCTTGGGAGGAAGTTTGGTGGAGGAGTTTACTGTGTCAGGAGCTCTCTATCAACTCCAGCTTCAGACTTCCTGACTATTGTAGTAGTATTAACATTTTCTTTTATATTTATAAAGTTGTAAACGAATGTAAAACAAAGGCCAATAATATTGAAAAAGTTATATCTTTCGATGAAGAAATTTTCTTGGCTGGACGGATCGATTTCAAAATATTCACACGAACTTAGTGATGTTTTATTTTTATATATAACACTTTGAAAAATAGGTTTTTTGATAATTATTTCGATTTTTTAATACACGCTGAAGTGTACTTTTTACATTTTATTTTTTGAATTTATGACAATTTTCCTTATTCATATTTCGGAGTTCCTCCTCAAAATCGGTTACGGAGTAAAGATAATTCAGAATGTAAAACGAATCATCGATTATTAAACTACATAAAGTTCTGTAAATGCACGATATTGTTTGTTGTTTATTAAATAAAATTACTCTTCAATAAAAAAACACGAAAAAGACGTTTTCTCTGATTTGCAAGTGGATGTAAGCCCATAACCTACTTTCATACCACATTTAATTTAACCCATTTATTTTCAGTTCTAGGTCAAAAAGTATTTTCAGTTTTAAATTGTAAAGCAACACTGAACTCCTTTCATTTCACTTTGAACTAGTACTGCAGTGATTTGAATAAAAACCATTCGAGTTTGTTTGCAATGCTCGTGGCAAGTATATATATAAAATTTATATACAAACACATTAATATACATATGTATATAAAATGTATATGTGTGTTTAATCGCACGTCTGTATGAGTGCGCACACTTATTTGTTTGCATTTGCTTGTGAGCGCCTTTTAAGCACAAAAGCTCACGTTGAGCGGGTAAATTTATTCGAGTAAATTGATACGAAAATGCGTGTCACTGGCACAGACAATGGCGCCAACTGGCAAACACACACAGACAAATGCCAACTGAAGTGTGCAAATAATAAGCAAACACTTTAAAGCGATTTGTTTGCATTAGATATATACGCAAGTGTATAAAATTCTCTACACAAAGTTTAACGAACTGCTCCTGACCTCGCATGTGCACCAAAGCCATATAGACATTTGGCATTTGAGGCAAATTAAATCATCGAGTTGGGGTCACCTACAATTAATATCAGTTTTTGTGCAAGACTTGTGTGGCTGACAAGATTGCTTTGACTTTTCGCATACATCATGGTATTTGTGTGCTTTTTGGCGCACATGTGACACATCCAACTAAGTGACGACTGAAGCAGGCGTAATGAATTGCAAAAAGCCTATTACGAAGCGTAATTTTTCAAGATATTTCATGATTGCAAACGTTTAAATAAAAGGATTGAAAATTGCTTAAGCGCCTACAGGTATGCAACTGCGTATTAAATGACGCATGAAGCATAAAGCGTGGCGCCAACGGTTGCGCTTAATCAGTTTTTCACAGAAATGGTGGGGTAACAAATTTATTTGCCATATAAATCAGTTTGAAAATCATTTCCAGCAAATCGATTCGTGTTGCCACTCAGCGTATATAATGTGCTGTTATTTTCGCCAAGCATATAGGCGGACTTTATAACTGCGTTACGTAAAACGTGTTGTAGCATGCATTTTAATTAAACAAATTGCTTCGCCACGCTTATGCGCCTGTGTGTATGCAATGTATAGTTCGCAATGTGCGAAAAACAAATCAGCAATGTTTTCGAGTGAAATTATGCACACTTCCTAGTAAATGCAGTTGTATATAAATATGTATATGTATATTTGGTAGTGTTTTATAATTCAAATCAGTGAAATCCTTTCCATTGGCATATATTATTTGACACCTAAAAGCACGTACACTCATATGCATACCTCTAGTATAGGTTCGAGCGCTTCTACCTTAACGCACTTATGCAAGATTATTTATTTATATCCAAAAATTGAGAGATTTTCATTTACGCAAATAAATGAATATGAATTTATTCTACGTAGTAAATACTTTGACATACAGAAAGCTATACATAAACCCACAAAATGGCCATAAATTCATTGGAATTTTCAATTTCCCTTACATATATACATATTTATGCATAACTATTATTTTCTACGTTCGCACGTAAGTCTGTTATATCCATACCAAATTGTTTGAGTTTTGTTTCTCCATGCGTAATTCATAACGAAGCGAAATTGCGTAAATTTAAGTGGCAATTGTTGGTTTGGTTTTAAGCTATAACACATGCCGTAAGCCTTGTGTTCAAAATAAGATATCAGTTTGAAAGTTATTAGAGCTACTAACATTCGAGTGAAAATGTAAAATAAAGTAAAAGCATTTTATATATTTACAGCTGCGAACTACTAAGATACTTTTAAGAATTTTTCCTTAGCTAATATATCCAGAAATTATAATATGTCTACTAATAGTAGCATACATTTAGGAGCGAAGCAGTTGGGTTCAAAAATTAACAATAACACCAAGTTTAGGGATAACTCTTAAAAGTTCAACAGCAGTAAATATTCGAGATACTCGTACTTAATGATTTTTGTTTGCAAAAGTGAGGTATAAGCCCCACATAGTTAGGTTACTCACTACACATATGGGCCATTCCATCAATTGGCGACATGGTTTTGTACCCGTGGTTCTCCGATTTCGACCAAACTTTAGAATATCATAATGTAGACCAAAATAAGAATATCTGTTAACTTTTTAGTGGTCAAAGTTGCTCCATTGTTTTTTGGCGCGCAATTCAAATTGAGATCAAACAAAAAAATGAATATTTCTTTTATTTTTTAACGACCTCAAAATTGAGTGAAAAAAATTTTTAAGTTATCCAATTTTATGTAAAAAAATCTCAGCTTTCTGATAAAAATATTTTCAAAATCCAAAAAAATTTTCTAAATCCAAAAAAAGTAATTTGTTTCTATAAAGTGTTCTCTTAGGTTCAACAAAACTTGTCGTAGATACCAACAGTTGACTTCGCTAAAAGGAAGACTTTCGTCTACATCTTTGTACTAAAAATAAAAGTTTGATTCACCAACCCCTGTCAACGTCACAATCAGTGAACTTCGCTAAATGGAGGTCTTCAGCCCGTTTAAATATTGTCAATAAGTATATTTTCACACTCTTCCCTCGAGCATTATATAATATCATGAAATGAATCGTATGTATGTAGGTGTACATATTCAGAGCGCGTTTTAACACCAGAAACATACTACACCAAAATATGTAGCATACCTTTAGGCGGAAAATTTTAATAATTAACGCTTGAACGCTTTCAGTCAGGAACTTTAACATAATTTTAAGTGACAAATCGTAAACATTAAACTTTTTGAAGCACAGCCTTTCACTATAGATATACGGCAAAGAGCGTATATGTAATATGTAAAAATATATTAATACATCATATAAGCCCAAAGTTATGCTACATTAACCTGTACAAGTATTGACTTTATAATACAAATTTTCAATTTAATATTTCACTTCCAGGTCAATATACAACCACACCTCATTGACTCTCAACGCGTCCATGCTTACTTACCATACATACAGGAAAATAATAAAATCACTTGAACGAATAAAGAACTTGCGAAGCTTTTAATAGCCAACAACAAGGCATACATTATTGAAGCGTAAAAGCATTAAAACTCAACTGACAGCTGTCAGCTGTCCATCGGCAGCAAATCAGTCAAGCACAAAACCCTTAACGAAATTCAATACCACAAAAATGTGGTGGCAACGGCTAGCAACAACGACGACGACGAATGGCATGACATTGATCATCTTCAGCAGCGCATTGTTGTTATTTAATTGCATGCAAACAGCAGGTGGAGCACCGGCGCGCATGACAGCGGAGCGCGCTGAAACGATTGAACGCGACAAAGCAGAAGCGCTGACGACAATTTGGCCTGGCAGCAGTACAGTGACGCGCGTGATGAGTACTGCGGAAAAAGACAACATCGGTACTGTCACGCCGAGTCAGCAGACGAGCGCGCAGCAAATGGCGACCGATAGGCGCACTGTAACGCCACGAAATATACGTAATAACACGAGCACGTCAGCGGCATACAATGCAACCCACGCGCATGCAGCACTGACCGGTCGGCATACGCAACCCAGACGCACTTTTTATGATCATTGTATGGTGAACCGCAATTCACTCGCCGATCTGACCACAGTCATACTCTATTCGCTCGTTTGCCTTATCGGCATCTTTGGTAATACGCTGGTCATTTATGTCGTGTTGCGGTTTTCAAAAATGCAAACTGTGACCAATATCTACTTACTGAATTTGGCGATCGCCGACGAATGCTTTCTGATCGGCATACCGTTTTTATTGTATACCATGCGTATTTGTGCTTGGCGCTTCGGCGAGTACATGTGTAAAGCATATATGGTTAGCACTTCGATTACGCAGTTTACTTCATCCCTGTTTCTGCTAATCATGTCTGCTGATCGTTATCTCGCAGTTTGTCATCCGATCGCCTCGACGAAATATCGCACACAACGCATCGCTAAGATTGTATCGGCTATAGCATGGCTGACCTCAGCTGTGCTTATGCTGCCGGTCATACTCTATTCGAGCACTATTAGCCAAGAGGATGGCGTGAATCTCTCTTGTAATATAGAATGGCCTGAAACATACAAAAGGCATTCGGCCACTATGTTCACGTTATACACATTCTTTCTCGGTTTCGCCATACCACTCAGTTTCATTTCATGTTTCTACTGTTTGGTTATACGTAAGCTGCATGCGGTCGGCTCAAAGCACAAGTCAAAGGAAAAGAAACGTTCGCACCGCAAAGTGACGCGTCTTGTGCTTACCGTTATCACTGTTTACGTATGCTGTTGGCTCCCGTATTGGATATCACAGGTGTCGCTTATCAACTCTAATCCTATACAAAGTCAACTCTCACGACTTGAAATACTCATTTTCCTACTGCTCTGCTGTCTGGTTTACTCCAACTCTGCTGTAAATCCGATACTCTATGCTTTTCTTAGTGATAACTTTCGCAAGAGCTTTTACAAAGCTTTCACTTGTATGACTAAGCATGAAGTGAACGCTCAACTGCAGGCTGAGCCGAGTCTGTTGGCGAAACAAAGCAACAGCAAACATCGGCAGAACCGACTGCTCAACGCTAACGAAAATGAGCCACATTTTATAGCAACAACAAGCGCAAATAACAGTTCCTCGGTTACAACTTCTTCAACAACCATAGCCCCAGCGGCGGGCGAGAAGGCGTCAGCTTTGCTACTGGCAACTGCAACCGTGTCGACAGATGTCACCGCTGGCAGCGCACCTATGACGCTGCAACCAAATGGACGTACAAGACGTGAAGAGGTGATACTAGTGCTTGAGCATGAGCGTCCGATATGCGCGCTAGTGGAGCGCGATGATGTGATTAGCAAGGTTCTGCAAACGGATTTGTAGACGGTGATCGTAGGCATATACTTTTAGGCGTTTTACACAAAATTCAAAAATCACTAATCTTACGATTGGTCTGTACTGAAATTGTATAGTATGTGGAAATTGTTGTATGAAAATTGTTGTATTTTTTAAGATTTTTACTGTTAAACAGTAATCGCACGTTTATTTTCAAAATTTAGTACTTTGACACACACTAAATTAGTTTTTGCCTAAATGTATGCTTCAATATAGAAACTAGGTACTTAGTTTTATCCATTAGACCCGGTGGAAATTTCGTGAAACACATTTGCGGTGCAAAATTATATAATTCTACTGCCGGCATGAGATTAAAAATAATGTATTAATAATAAAAAATCATAAAAATATAGTTTTGTATACCAATATTTCTTCCTAATAAAGCTAAAAAAAAAACCCAAAAATTTAAATTTATACAGCATGTAAAGCAAATTACTAAAAATTTAAGAAACTCTTAAACAAATTTTATTGATGTAAAATTGTTTAATGTGTAATTAATTTCATTCAATTGTAACCCTAAAAGTCTGCAATAAGCAGTATCCAACACTAAATTTGCTGTAGAACTCAATTCGTATGTGTTTAACTATTATTTATTTACAATCCTAAAAGCAGGCAAATTTTTTTTCTTTCTTTTGCTGGAGAGGGGTGGAAAATGCTTCGGGATAATCAGAGCTGTCGTCACAGCAACGGTATGTGCTACCTTCAGGTCACTAAAAACTCCCTTCTAAAGAACCGTCGCCCACACTGAAACCGCGTTGGCATTACGTCAGGTTCGAATTGCATTTTTCTCAATGAGAGTTTTATATCTGCGCACCTGCGGCCAAGTCTGGCTTTTTTCGGCGTAGTAAAATTGCTGCATATTTCTGGATAATCCCCCAGTTTTTTCACTCTCCAGCGGCCAACCAGGACTTCTGCGGTGGTGGGTTCCCTTTGTCGTCGCACACATTTAAAGAATATGTGTTTTGGATCGTCTTCTGTCGTGTTGTTATATAGGCATGACGACTCTTCGACTTTACCCATATAAGAAAGTACTTTCTGAAATATCCGTTTCCGAATAGCAACTGTGTTATGTAGAAGTCAACTTCTCTAAATTTTGCGGCTTTTCCATAAGTTTAAGTCTCTAATAAGTCTGATCATTCATCTTCAGCAGCTCTTATTCTCTCATTTTTTTATTCTGTCATTTGCGCTCTTATTATTTTCATCTTTTTTTGAGACTCAACTTTTCGGTCTTCCTATATAGTTATCTTGGGCTGAGTTTACTGCAGCTATGTCATCCGCATAGTCGATTGTATATGATTCGTCTGGCATTAGTATTGGTATTCCATTATGACTAATATTTCTCAGGCCCAGGCCTAAAATGGACCCTTGTGCTGCTCTTGAGGTACATAACTTCTATTTGTCGTCATCCCTCTCTAGTATGGTACGGCAGTTTTCCGTTACTAAGTTAGCTCCGCACCGCAGAATTAAGGTAAACGGAAACTATAAAAATTTTTTCTAAAGCTCCGATCATGTCCGACCATCATTGGGTGTAATCTTGGGGATTTCAAAAAATCTTATAGCCTGTGCCGATTCACTGAAAGGTGAATATGTTAACACATAATAAAAGCATAACATAATTTGGAAGCTGTCTCGTTAAAGCAACGATGCCCAATCATCAACATAAATCTAAAAATTTTTTTTCCAATCTCCCACATTTTTAATGAAGACTGAAAGAATACAAAATTTTTCAAAAATTGTAAAATGTTAATGAATTCTAAAAATTATAAATTAATGAAAACAAAAACATCTGCAAAACCCTTTGGTTATATAATAACCTTTAAATGTATATATGTATGTATATTTATTAAGAAGAAAAAGTAAAATATAACTAAGATATAAAATAAGAAATATAAAAAATATATGTGACCTGGACTACGAAAAGGGGGCTTAGATGTCAAAAAAAAAATAAAATAAAAATAAAAAAATTAAAAAAAAAAAAATTAATAAATGATTTTTTGACACCTAAGCCCCCTTTTCGTAGACCAGGTCACATATATGAATTATGACATATAAAATATGTAACACGAAATATAAAATAAGAAACAAAAAAAAAAATTAAAAATAACATATAAAATATAAAATATAAAATATTTAATGTTTATATAAAATAATATTAAATTTCAAAAACCAAAAACTTCTCGAATCTGCATCTGTTTTTATAACCGTCTACTACAATATGTCTTAACTCCCCAACACAAAAACTTTGTAATTGAAAAAATTTGCTGAAGAATAACTTGTTCGAATTTGATAAATGTTAACACAATAAAAATGTTGTAATAAAAAATATATTATATATTGAGTTTAAACGAGAAGATATAGATGAAAAACCCCGAAATTTATCGACAAAAAGATCGTTGAAAAAAAGAATTTATTTTATTCAAACAATGCATTTACGTACACAATTGGTGAAAAAATATACTATAAGATAAGATAAAACACATTTTTGGCCTTGATAAGAATGTAAAAAAAATTGTAAAAATAACTTTTAAGTTTTAATTTTAAGAAAGTTGTCCAAAATATATGTATTCGAAATATATAAATATTATTATACAATAAATGTAAGAAAATATTAAAAAAATTTAAGTTTTTTATGCTCAATGCCTACCGGGTAAGTATTTTACTGAGAATCTTTGAATGGCATAAATAATGTAAGCTGCTACAAGAGGCTGATTAATTTTATGAGAAAGCTATCTTGAACTCGATTTCATAGAGTTACTACTTAGATGACATTCGTGGAAAGCACAGGACACTTTTACCTAAGAGAGATAGCGAAGAAAAAGAGTAAAAGCAAAAGTAATCGAAAGCGAGGCTCATTTCTGGTAAAAAGAAACTTATAACATTGCATATATTTACTTAAGGCCTTCCAATGATTGTTGAGCTCAAAAGGAGCAACTCAAAGGTGATTAGCAAGAGGACTGAAAACTACCAACCACTTAAAAAAGCTGATAACACTGAAAAATACTTTTTTTTATATTCAGTATATATATATCTCACAAGTCTTCAGTGTGGCAAGAATACACAGCACTTAGTTAATGGAGCATAGGAATGCCAAAGGACTATTGCTGGATACTTAAAAACGCCTTCCAGAAGGAAAATATCACGAAAATCATTAGTATTTTTTCGATACTAAGCAATAATTTTGTGAATAATCACCAACATTCATATTTTTTAAGAAAATATATGTTTTGATGTCACAAGAAAACCTGACGTGTAAATTTTTTTTTTTCATTCATATATTATAGCTTAGAGGTTCTAATACATTCAAAATTTTAAATCAAATTTCATATGACAAAAAATTTCAAAATTTTGTTATGCAGTGTAGTCTGACGAGAGAGGCTTGGGTTTACAATTCTTTCAGTCATGAAGTTTTGCATAGCTTGAACTTGAAATGTCTTTTCATTGGTAAACAGCTCATTCAAAGTGTTAGAATTTCTTTTCAAACTGGATATTATAGCAAAATTTTATGACTAGACTTGCTTAAAGCAAATCATTTACAAACTTGCATTTTGTGGATTTTAGCCGCCTCTTTTCACAGACCTGCATTATTGAGAGTAAATTCTAATTACCCGCTATCCCGCTGAGAGATCAGCTGTCGGAATAGTGGTTTTCACCCGGCAAACCTGTTTGGAATAAACAGTGTAGTACATCCATGCATCGTACTTCCTGGACCGTTACGATATCTTTTTATTTCCAAATTTGAATAAATCAATCGCAAGGCAACCATTTTGTTCGAATGAGGTGACCGCCTCGTAAACCTACTTTACAAATCTGCAGAAAACATATATCTCAAGTGGGTTAAAAAAGTTTAAGCATTATTTATTTGGTCGAGCCTATCGGCCTAAAAATAAAAAAACTCTGAGAAATAAATTACGCCTTTTTTAATTTCTAATTTAATTTAATTTTTAATTAATTTAATTTTTAATTTTTTTTCTATTGCAGGTTAAGTATTCTTCCCTCCACCTTTTTAACAATAATATTATATATATAGTATTTATATTTTTCGGGATCTTCAAAACAGTTTCAAATATGTTTCACTCAATAGACCTCAAACTTAGAAGGCCACACCTTAATATATCACTCAAAGACTTTGGCACCTGCTCACTCAACGATAAGCTATCCATAAAAATTGTTTGCATTCCCCCACCAACCTATTATCACTTTCTCACCAATTATTGTCATTTTCTTAAATGAAGCTATGTGAAGTGTCGTTAAATTTTATTCCCCCACCATGCCTTGTCAAACTTTTCAACTTTCCTCAGTGTCAAGTTAAATTATATATGAAAGGCGTAATTTGGTAAAACTTTGCTAGTAAAAATTTCATCCTCAATATTAGTGGCACGCCACAGATTCATTGCCAACCACAATAAGTGGCGATTATGGTCTATTTCACTTAGCTGCGCTGTCGACCCTCTTGTTCCGCGCACCTTGCTGCCAGAAAGTTTCGCACATCAAACAAATGTGAAAACTATGAAAATTTGAAAACTTTTCACTTTGAACTTTTGCCGTAGCCAAAAGTGAGAAGCGCATGAAACCACTATCTGTCGATCTGACTTATGTGTCATTCTAATTGGCTTTTGTGCGTCAAGTCAAGTCAGCGCCACCACTCGTTGTAAATACAATGCAAACAGTTTTAAACTATGTGTAACGGCATTTGTATATATGTACGCGTATGAGATTTGCTCTTCATACACCGTCATCATATGGTTGGTTTCTATTGTGTCCGCTTCAATTCAGTGGCCATGTCAAAACTTTGGCTTCCACACAATGCGTCTCCATGCGACCTCCATCTGCATTTTCGAGTCTGTTTCTGACACACTTCTGCTGTAATTTCACTCGACTTTGAATTTCCAACAGAATTTATTTTATCAACTAGAAATTCTGTAAATTCGATGCAACCCTGTGTACATTATAAGCTTATAACTTTGGCCGCCACTGTTATGGAGTCATACCGTTTCAGTTGATGAAAATATGAAAAAGTAGGCAAACTGCCAAATCCCTTTTGTAATTTGTTCATACGTATTATGAACTAAAAAAAAAGTTTGGTTGAACCCAGACATTATTGCCACAAAAATGCTAACTCATTTCCATTTTCACTAAATATATTATACAAGCCAAGGGAAGTTTTTCCAATTATGAATACTTCTGGGTTCAAATTAGTTTGGCTGCGCGCCAGTATGACCTCTTTGTAACATACAAAGAATATTCGATAGTTTTCTTCTTTGAAAATTCTTTATTTATTCTTCCAAATCAATTTCATTCTCTACAAAGTAATTCCCTCCCGATGCAATGCACTTATGCCAATGGATTTTCCAATCTTCGAAACACTGGTTGTAGTCACTTTCCGGAATGGCCTTCAGTTCCGTCTTCGCTGCGGCTTGAATCTCCTCTATCGTATAAAAACGGTGTCTCTGGAGCGGTCTTTTGAGCTTG
This sequence comes from Bactrocera correcta, assembly GCA_027475135.1. Classification (NCBI taxonomy): domain Eukaryota; kingdom Metazoa; phylum Arthropoda; class Insecta; order Diptera; family Tephritidae; genus Bactrocera; species Bactrocera correcta. The sequence goes on along the minus strand of CM050323.1, from coordinate 100,402,804 downwards.
GTGAACAGCCAGAAGTCGCTCGGCGCCAGATCAGGTGAATACGGTGGTTGCGAAACGATATGGGCCTTTTTAGGGGGATAGCATTACGCAAACGACGCATAACGTTCAAATAATATTTCTTGTTGACTGTTTGATCGGTTGGAAGGAATTCATAATGCACAACACCACGATAATCGAAGAAAACAGTCAACATGGCCTTGATTTTTGAGCGACTTTGACGCGTTTTTTTTTGGTCTCGGCTCTCTTTTGGCACGATATTCGCTCGATTGATCCGTTGTTTCGGCGTCGTAAGCGTAGATTCAAGTCTCATCGCCAGTTTTAATGCGTTTCATGACACCCTGGTAGTAGGAAAGCATCATTTCACACACTTCAACGCGACGCCTTTTTTCCAAAAAATTCAATGTTTTCGGTACCAGTCGAGATTTGACGCGCTTGAGGCCCAAAACATCCTTCAAAATGGTATTGGCTGAGCCTTTCGATATGCCAACTTCATCAGCAAGGTCTCTAATTGTTAATCGACGGTTTCTCAACACCAAATCTTTGATTTGTTGAACGTGAGCTTCGTCGGTTGAGGTCGCCCTGGACGCTCCTCGTCTTCGACACGTTCACGGCCGGCTTGGAACTCACTATACCACTTGTAAACTTGTAAACATTTTTTTAGACATAGCCTCATCACCAAAGGCTTTCTGCGCTATCCTCAACGTATCAACAGCAGAAAATTGATTCCGTAAACAAAATTTATTGTAAATTCTTTGCTCAACATATTTCGACATCGCAAAAAACGAAAAACTCACTTTTAGCAGCTCACAAAACGACACGTATCTTAAATACTAATGAACATTTTGACATGAAATTTGACATAAATGTGACTGACAGTACTACCAACCTAAAAAAAAAAATAATTCTCCAAATCCTTCGGCGCGCGCAGTTCAAATTCAAATGTCACCTTTTTTGGACACAGTAGCATGTATATTATGAAAATAAGTGACGGCCAGAACCCTTTGACTCCTTTTTTGAAAATTGGAGACTTGTCTGATCTATTCTGAAATCATTTGGCTTTCATATCAACCAAAGAATTTTAACAATTTTGATGGTAGATTAACATAACAACAGCAGACCGATAAACTTAATTCAAGTTTTAGCAATGAAGTTCCATCAAGTACCAGTGTTTATCGATTTTATGGTAAATCCAATCAAGGTCGTAGATCACTCGAAGACAGATTTCATTAAGGTCATCCAAAATCATTTGTTGTTCCGGAAACTACTGATGATGTGAACAGACTAATATTTAAATATCGTATTGTGGGCCTATCATAAGATTGAGACAAATAAAGGCAATAGTGGGACCAGCATACATTCAATGTAGCATGCCCATTTGATAATACAAAATTGTTTATTCCTGTAAAAGCACATTCGTACGTACTCCATCAGTCATCATTGCATCTCGAAAAAATTACAGTTTGGTGCGATTTATCGGCCGACATCGTCATTGGTAAGTACTTTTTCCGTGATGATCAAGACCGTTACGTAACTGTAAATGTTAATCGCTACCGCTCAATGATAGCCGAATATTTTTGTCCCGAGTTGTATGATATGGACTTGGACAATATGTGGTTCCAACAAGACGTCACCACAAACCACACAGCGAATGTCACAATCGATTTATTGAAAACCAAATGTGTGTGTTATCTCACGAAATGACCCTGTCAATTGGCCGCCTCGGTCTTGCGATTTGACACCGTTAGACTATTTCCTGAGAGGCTACGTCAAATATATGGCCTATGCCAACAAACCAGTGACGGTTGGTGAACTTCGCATGAATTTTAAACGTGAAATTGCAGTTGTATCAACCGATTTATGCTTCGGAATTGTAAAAAATTTGGCTCAGCGTCTGAACTTCTGCAAGCGTGCTCGTCGTGGCCATGCAACAGAAATCGTATTGCATACATAATGGCATCGAATGTCCTTTCACAGAATTTCATTATATCCCAAACCGTTTTTTACTGCAAAGATACATCCCAAACCGTTTTTACAAAGATATTATTCTTATAAGGCTATTGAAAATAATTAGTTCAATGAATGAAAAATATATGAAAATCAAAAAGCAAAAAATTCATATATCCTACATACATAACTACATGCGTCAAGTATCGAGTCAATTAAGAGAATTATTTAATTGTTCTCAATTTACGATTTATCAATCACAATTATCGTCTAATTATCATCTGATTGTGTTCCATTGGAAGAGGAAATCATCCAGTTAGCGATAAAATAAAATGTCATCAAAAGAAAAAAAACACAATTAAAGCAAATCAAAATTCAACAATATTGACCGAGAACGTTCATAAATTATATTCTGAACTTAAAATTTCAAAGCATCAATTTATCTAAATCTAAGTTGATTGATCTGTTTTAATATGGTTATTGCTTATCCTTAACAAGCAATTGTGTTGGAAATATCTTATCAGTGAGAATTTCTAATCGTCCCAAACTACGGCATATCTTTGAGATTCAATCAGCTGTTTTGGTATCGAAAGCAATAGACGACACGCATAAGATTACTTGATAGGGCAGAAAAAAATAAGCCTTTTTAAAATGTTTATACTCTTAAGAGAGTATATTAAGTTTGCCACGCAGAGTTTTCCACACCCAAAAGGATATGTTGTAAATCCCAAATATAAAATATTTACATATGTAAATGATTATCAGTAAACTGAGTCGGTTCCGTCATATAGCAAATAGCTTCTATACAAACTGAACGGTGGGAATGAAGCACTTGTATGGCAAACTTTTTCATTTGACGAGATATCTTCAAGAAATCTGACATGGATTATTTTTCATGTCAATGGTGCAATCTTCTAAGAAATCGTCGGAGGTTGCTTAAAATGTGGAACAAAACTGGACGTCCGTCTCAAATAATATCCGAAAATTTTCCAAAGGTCTTGAAAACATACAAAATCAAAGTCTCTTCTCATCAAACGTTCCAAGCATCCTTAAATTTCAAGACAATCAGAAATTGTGCTTTAATATTTCAAGAAAAATTGGCCAAAAATTCAGCAGACGCGCTGACAGCATCCAATTATATGCATTTTATCTATTTACTTATTTATTTGAACTTGTTAGCCAAATGGTTAGCGCATACGCGATAATAATACAAAGTATGTAAGCAATAATAAGTTGATTATTATCATTTTTGTTTTGTTACGTGTATTCCTTCGTTTAACGCACACCTTTACATATACAGAGCTATCAAATTTTTCCGACTCACGCACTCGCTTGCGCTTTATAGCTCGTTACGCTAAACGTTGCATGAAAAATGCATTTATCAACGTTTTTGCGGCAACTGTAGCGCGGCAACAAAGTAAAATCGTGGCAACGGATGCACTGGACGCAGCCACCGCAGTTGGCCACTTAACAAACAGCAACAACGGAACAAAGGGAAAAATTGAGCAGTGCCAGCACGTGAGCTGACTTTCGCCAAAAATGTTGCACTACACAACTGAAATATTTATGAGTGCAAGGCAGCGAATGATGACAAAAGGAGCAAGAAAAAATTGTAAGAGCATAAACTAAGCGTAAAAGTAGCAACAGATAAATCACCAGTGGCTAGATGGAAGAATACTTGGTAGCTGAGGAAATTAAAGAAAAATGGAGACATGATGAAAAATAAAGAACGAAGGAAGGAAATATTAAATAAAGTGCATATGTTTTGGACGAATGTCTTTAGAACTTGAAAAATGTTTCGGGTAGTTTTTTTCAACGGCTGCCAATGATGTTTGTTTTAAAATATACTTAAATTAGTTTAGATTGTCTGACTTTTACTAAGAGAGGATTATGATCAGTATTTTGGTAAGTCAAAAAAGAACTTCAGTACGCATTACAAATTGTTTTAAGCGCATTTTTCTATTCCTAGCTCGGTTGTATGATTAAATATATGAGTTTCCTGATTTTTTTGTCATAATCTCGCAAATACGGAACAACCAAGAAGAAAATATTGAGACTTTTCTACTTTATCGTCCTCCAAGCAGCTTCTGCAAACTGGAATCCGGTACAATCTTTAACCTTGCCATCTGGATACTAATATAACAATTACCATTTAAAACCCTTACAATAAAGAGAAGCCGAACTTTGCTGCGGGCGAAAACGTTCTCTGGCGATTTACATTCGCCCAGAGGAGTCTAACAACTACACAAGTACCGATATTTGCCAAGTGCTCACCAAAGTCCCACTACGCCCAGCTATCTAATAATTTCACAAAAGAGCATAGCGGATCCCCGTCCTATTTCCACACCAATGACAGCAAGACGGCATCTTCGTCCAACTTCCTCTCTTTCCTTCAGATTTATAATTGCTTGCAATTCAGCAAGCTTTGGCTAGTACTGAAGCTAGTCTTACTCACAAAAAATTTGAAGCCGTTGATAGTGAGTTCAGACATTAACCAGTAGGGCACGGTCACGGAATTCAAGACTGGCATAATTAATACCATATTAATCAAGAGAGAGCCAAGGGTGTTAATAGTCGTACTAATTCCGAATTTTAAAATAGAGAGCAGCAGAAGGAACTTTTTTTGTGTGAAAGTCTTCAATTTTGCCCTCATAAACTTTAATTTTAAAACGCATTTTAAAAAATTAACTCGATCTAATGAAATATATGCACTCACTGCGACTTAGTACAAAGAGGTTTACCTCGGCTAAAATATGGTGCAGTGAGGCTGAGCTGAATATCAACCCCTCGAAGATGATCATCGTCTCGTTCAGAACTAATATGGTAAAATATGGTAACTAGGTCTCACGCTCAGTTTGGTGTTGGATTCGTGGTGGGAGAGAGACTCCGTCGCCGAGTACTATCATTCACTCCGGAGAATGAACGTCTAGCCACATACCGCATCAAAGCGAGGTTCTTCAACATATCGCTGATTTGCGCCCACGCCCCGACGGAAGAGAAGGACGATGTGACCAAAGATGCCTTTTATGTGTGCTTGGAGCGCACTTATGAGAGATGCCCCCGCCACGATGTCAAAATCGTGCTTGGCGACTTCAATGCCAGGGTGGGCAAAGAAGGTATCTTTGGCACTACGGTCGGTAAATTCAGCCTCCACGCGGAAACATCCCCAAATGGGCTGAGGCTGATCGACTTCGCCGGGGCCCGAAATATGGTTATCTGTAGCACTAGATTCCAGCATAAGAAGATACATCAAGCTACCTGGCTGTCTCCAGATCGAAAAACCACCAACCAGATCGATCATGTTGTGATAGACGGAAGACACGTCTCCAGTGTTTTAGATGTGCGTGCGCTCCGAGGTCCTAACATCGACTCGGACCACTATATTGTTGCAGCCAAAATACGCACCCGCCTCTGTGCAGCAAAAAACGCACGCCAACAAACACAAGGATGGTTCGACGTCGAGAAGCTGCAATCACAACAGACAGCCGAACGTTTTTCTACTCGGCTTGCACTCCTGCTCTCTGAGAGCACTCGTCAACAACTCGGTATAAGGGAACTGTGGGACGGCATTTCAAACTCCTTACGTACAGCTGCAACCGAAACCATTGGTTTTCGGAAAGTGCAGAAGAACAGCTGGTACGACGAGGAGTGCCGTGTCGCAGCGGAGAGAAAACAGGCTGCCTACCTCGCAACGTTACGATCGACCACAACACGTGCGGGATGGGATAGATACCGAGAGTTGAAGAGGGAAGCGAGACGCATTTGTAGACAGAAAAAGAAAGAGGCCGAAATGCGTGAGTACGAAGAGCTTGATAAGCTGGCCGACAGGGGTAATGCTCGAAAATTCTATGAAAAGATGCGGCGGCTTACAGAAGGTTTCAAGACCGGAGCATACTCTTGTAGAACCCCCAAAGGTGATCTAGTTACCGATGCCCAGAGCATACTTAAATTATGGAGGGAACACTTCTCCAGCCTGCTGAATGGCAGTGAACGCACAACACCAGGAGAAAGCGAACCCGATACCCCAATCGATGACGATGGAGCAGACGTTCCATTGCCCGACCATGAAGAAGTTCGAATAGCAATTGCCCGCCTGAAAAACAACAAAGCGGCAGGGGCCGATGGATTGCCGGCCGAGCTATTCAAACACGGCGGCGAAGAGCTGATAAGGTGCATGCATCAGCTTCTTTGCAAAATATGGTCGGACGAAAGTATGCCCAACGATTGGAATTTAAGTGTGCTATGCCCAATCCACAAAAAAGGAGACCCCACAATCTGCGCCAACTACCGTGGGATTAGCCTCCTCAATATCGCATATAAGGTTCTGTCGAGCGTATTGTGTGAAAGATTAAAGCCCACCGTCAACAAACTGATTGGACCTTATCAGTGTGGCTTTAGACCTGGTAAATCAACAACCGACCAGATATTCACGATGCGCCAAATCTTGGAAAAGACCCGTGAAAGGAGAATCGACACACACCACCTCTTCGTCGATTTGAAAGCTGCTTTCGACAGCACGAAAAGGAGCTGCCTTTATGCCGCGATGTCTGAATTTGGTATCCCCGCAAAACTAATACGGCTGTGTAAACTGACGTTGAGCAACACAAAAAGCTCCGTCAGAATCGGGAAGGACCTCTCCGAGCCGTTCGATACCAAACGAGGTTTCAGACAAGGCGATTCCCTATCGTGCGACTTTTTCAACCTGCTTTTGGAGAAAATAGTTCGAGCTGCAGAACTTAACAGAGAGGGTACTATCTTTTATAAGAGTGTACAACTGCTGGCGTATGCCGATGATATTGATATCATCGGCCTCAATACCCGCGCCGTTAGTTCTGCTTTCTCCAGACTGGACAAGGAAGCAAAAGAAATGGGTCTGGCAGTGAACGAGGGCAAGACGAAATATCTCCTGTCATCAAACAAACAGTCGTCGCACTCGCGACTTGGCACTCACGTCACTGTTGACAGTCATAACTTTGAAGTTGTAGATAATTTCGTCTATCTTGGAACCAGCGTAAACACCACCAACAATGTCAGCCTAGAAATCCAACGCAGGATAACTCTTGCCAACAGGTGCTACTTCGGACTAAGTAGGCAATTGAGAAGCAAAGTCCTCTCTCGACAAACAAAAACCAAACTCTATAAGTCTCTCATAATTCCCGTCCTCCTATATGGTGCAGAGGCTTGGACGATGACAACAACCGATGAGTTGACGTTGCGAGTTTTCGAGAGAAAGGTTCTGCGAAAGATTTATGGTCCTTTGCGCGTTGGCCACGGCGAATATCGCATTCGATGGAACGATGAGCTGTACGAGATATACGACGACATTGACATAGTTCAGCGAATTAAAAGACAGCGGCTACGCTGGCTAGGTCATGTTGTCCGGATGGATGAAAACACTCCAGCTCTGAAAGTATTCGACGCAGTACCCGCCGCGGGAAGCAGAGGAAGAGGAAGACATCCACTCCGTTGGAAGGACCAAGTAGAGAAGGACCTGGCCTCGCTTGGAATATCCAATTGGCGCCACGTAGCGAAGAGAAGAAACGACTGGCGCGCTGTTGTTGACTCGGCTATAATCGCGTAAGCGGTGTCTACGCCAGTAAAGAAGAAGAAGAAGGTCTCACGCTGAATTCTACTCTGCGTTGGAAACAGAATGTTGTCCTGGCGCATGGTCAAAGCCACTATAGCAAAATCTGGTGCTGCCAGTCAAGAATTGTCAGGTGGTTGTACATCATGATCGTGAAACCGATAATCATCGTAAAGGCATCATAGATTTCGGTAGGGCTCCAACTATCGAAGCTGCAAAGATTGGAATGCATCTGCGTGTCGAGAGCCATGCGCACATGCCCGACGGCAGCACTAGAAGGCATGCTTTCACTTGGGGCGAAGGGTTTGGCAGAGGTAAGGTAATCTCATCCCAGCCTGAAGGACTTAATTGGCTATTCTCCCAAGCGACAGCATTACAAAAAGGGTAAACTTCAGCAGGAAGTACAAGGTTATCCTTAGCGGTAAGGCTAAATAGAATGATTCCACTCTCGAGCTACTGCTTACGGATAATACAATCAAATAATACACAGACGGCTCGAAATTACCTAGTCGGAGGGAATTGCTACAGGAGCCGTATGACCATGCACCAAACTCTTCATATTTATAGGAAGTTTTGCGATCATATTACAATCAGCAGTCTTTGCCGTAAGTCAGTGTGTAGAGATAAACCTCCAACACAACCATCGCAACAAACGTATAACCATGAAGAAATGTAGTGTTGGTTCTATGACAGGGAGCCTGAAACTCCAGAACACCTGCTAATTGACTGCATAGCTGTCTGCAGACGAAGGAGAAAGGCCCTTGAATCCATACTTCCCAATAGTGATCACATCACCTCACTAGCACCTAGCAGTAAGTTAGAATTGACCTATATGCTGGGGCTGGATGGATCGTTGTAACTTAAGGGAGCGCAAAATAGACCTTAAATCGCGTTGCAATCCTCATCTTACCTTTGTTTTGTCTTATATAAATTAAGCTTCATACATCAAATAGCCTTCATACTTTGTAGATAAGCATTTCAGTAGAAACGTTAATTTACTCTTTTCTTGGCTCGCTCATCTCACTCAGTGCTCAGCCGCCCTGAGCTAATAACGTCAGAGCACCAGGAATATATAATTCGCTTTAAAATTAGTTATAATGCCGGCTTGTGACGTACACTAAACCAAAGCATAAACCGAAAAACGGACTAAGAGCGAAAAGCATTGTTTAGTCTGCGGTAAAAGCACACCTCCGCGCCACAACATTCATAAATATGGCGGTTGGCAAGAAAGTTTGCACGCGGCGGAAAGTAATATTTGCACTCCTGCGGCTGTTTGTGCATTTCTAGCTATTTAAGCGGACACACACATGCACACAAGCGTGATTGCTTAAGCAAATAAACGCATACAATGTATTTATGTGCATAAGTTAGGGTACACATGCAAGGCTGGGGTTTATTGTTCTGCCAGAAGCTTACCTCATACATGTGTGTAATTCAGCTTGCCTTGTCTGACTAAGCAAGTTGCCTCCTGCAGAAGTGCCACATACGCATACATATGTTTCGCTTCAACTTTATGCGCATAATATACTGCAACTTCCTTGAGCTGTCAAAAAGACATGTAAGTAAATTTTAGTTAGAGAAGGGACTGGATGCCTGAGAATCAGGCTTTGATCTAGACTGAAAAATTAGTAAAAATTTGTAGAGTAGGAGCAATAATCTTTCACGATTTTCACGAACTATATTTCTCTCTCACTTTTTTCCTTTCTTTTTCTCTCGTTTTCTATCTCTTTCTACCTGAATTCATACTTGGAACCCAAATGTCCAGCAGAATAATATGAGCGCAATAATATTTTACGATTTCCTCATTACCTGCTCTTTCCTCACTTTGTCTGTCTTTCTTTCTGTCTTGCCCTTTCTCTTTCTTAATTTATGTCTCAAAATCCGCAAACAGAGTTTTCAGAGAGAACACCCCCAGTGCCTAACGACAACATCAAATGAAAACGATTATGGCCCAAATGCTATGATGCGATGCCACGTCGGAACAGGACAGTTACTTTAGTCAGGAAATCTTTATTATAAGGTGATTCCTTTATTATAAGGAAGCCAAGCTCTTAATTCGAACGTGTACTGTCAACAGTAGGAACGTTTGTAGAAAGCAGTCGCCAAAAGTGGCTTGCTTTCTTTAAAAGGAGTAAAGTTGCGATTCATCAGGATAAAGCAAAGCAACACTCATCAATTATGAATCGCCAGAATCTCTAGGAGCTTTCCTGAGAGTATCGACAAAACCTTAGTATAGATCCAGCATTAAGTGATAATTATCTGTTCCTGTCTATGACAAATGATTTTACTGATACAATATTTGCCCAAGAGAAGTTTGTGAAAATTGACTGTTCCAGTTTTTGCGAAAGGATAGAAGGTTTCTATAAGCAAGGCACTTTTGAAGTGCCTAAAAAATGGCAAAAAGTTATCAAACAAAACGGTAAATATTGGACCTAAACCGAATCACTCAAACTACGCTTAATAAAACCTACGATTACTTGCGCTATATGTTTTGAATAGCTCACTGTCTTTGCCTTTGACTTTGACCGTCAGTGTTGTGGAATTATGGCTTAAAATACCTTAGTATGTTATTGATAAGTTGTTGTATTTTCGCTAACTGAATGATAAATGAAGAACACAAATACAACCTGTAAGGAACGCTATATTAATATTTTGTTTATTAATATAGATATATTTTTAGCTTTAGTCAAATCGAACAGAGCACATGACGCATGTATAAAAAAAAAACGAAAAAAAATATTAATATTCAACATTTGTACTACACACGCTAACTCTGCTACCACGCAAATAATTTATTAGCTCCCACACCAATGAGTACTTGAAATATACCGAATGAGGCGTAATATGTACTCATACGCCGTGGCAGACCAGCACACATGCGTTTAATCAGCAACGCATTGTTGAGTGCAGTGATTTTGGTTGGCCCCCTGCATTAGCATAAAAGCTAACTCAGATAAACACATATATACATTTAGTTATGCAGGCAACACATACAGTTATATAAGTCTACATATATCTATATCGAAATATCCAATCAATGTCAAATTTGCAACGAGTAGCAGTGAAGTGACTGTCGCCACCCATCAATGAACCGTAATATGTAACATGCAAGCGACAGTAGGGCAAATTTGCCACAAAGTCATTTCATATTGATTATATTACACATTTGTGGCTTGATAACTGCACAAGCCACTACTTTTCCTTTACATAATAATTATATATGCATGTGTATGCAATGATATGCTAATATTGCCCACACCAGAGTAGACGTTTGGCTCGTGTAAACACTAACCACACAATATTCGAATTACAGTTACAATGAAACTCTCAACAGCAGGCCTACAATACCAACAACAAGTTGACAACATAAGCGTACGCACATATTGTAATTAAATTACTAGCATAACTGGTGAGTGTGCGGTACAAATCGCAGTTTGATTATTAGTGACGACGTGTCCGTGTGAGTACTAGCTTAATTCATCCAAAGTCCAAGCTGACAGGCAGTTGCGTAACTACTTTGGTAACGGTATAACCATGACACATGTGTCTGGTGAATAACTTAATTTTGCGGGTTCTTTGATAGTTTGGTAACCCGAAATTTATTTATCTGAGCCTTATTCATACACACACCAACTGATATAATTCAATATGATTTTTATAATTAATTAAATTAAGAGCGGCATCTTTGTTAATAAAGCAATTAATTGTGCTTATTAAATCATTAACTGAATTCGATTCAACTCACAAAAAATTACTAGCTACATAAGTTGCTTAATATTGTAAATATATTAAACAATCAAGGTAAATTTTATTTAATAAGTTGATATAAAAGCAACAACTAAGTTTAGACCAAAGTCGAGACCAATTTCATTTGTCAGTGGAAAACTACAAAATTTTAAGAAAATTTGTTCATTTAATTTTATTAAAGAATCAGGCAAGTGGAAACTCGGAAATTATTATATAGGCTATAATGCATTCGGAGAAAAAAATTGACTGATTGTATTAATTTTGTCATTGCTGAGCCATAATTGAGAACATACTTGTATTTTCAAGCTATTTTATAAATATCTAATTCACACTTTGAACAATGTATTTGGCACAAGTTTTTTGGAGAGGCATTCTTGGAGGTGTCTAGGAACCTATCTTTCAGAGTACCAAACGGAAAACAATATTTTGTTTCTTTTTTTTTATTGATTCACCCTAATGTACATTGATGTTTGAAGATGAATATCTCATAAACGCTTAACTTAATCGAAAAATCATAGGAGACCATTTTTATAGAGCAGTAAATTTCCTAAAAAGCTATGAGTTTCATCATTCATAATGATTTTTTTTCAATGAGTTATAAAATTTATAAGAAATAAAAAATTTTCCCAAAAATAATCAAACTTTAGCTTTTAATATCTTTTAAACGGTTGGGTTTACGAAAAAATCATAGGAGGCTTTTTTTTGTATAGCATTCAATTTCCTACAAAATGTAGGGAACTAGATATTTTTTCAAGTAGTTGCAAGCGAGATATAAGTTTTTCTGTCTGATAATAAGAAAAAATTTAAAACTGTAAGAAGAAGGACCTTTCCGTTACAATTAAGAACTCATGCTTGGAGAGGCTTTCATAGAGATGTCTAGGAACCTATTTTTCCGAGCACCAAACGAAAAAAAATATTTTGTTTTTTTTTTTTGAATCACCCTAATAAATACTACATAAATTGTGACAAAAAATCGCTCGGAAATTGTAATTAAATTCCCCGGGTAAAAGATATTTCCAAAAAATGTATTTTTCTAAGTTAGTACGACTGTTCTTAATTAGTATGCCAAATATTAGTGCCATCCGTTAACCAGTTGGTTCACAGCAGCTGCTAGATAGCATTGACATACGGCAGCGTTGTTAATGCAATTAATCCGGATTAATTCAGGAGTTTGTGAAGATAACTAAGTTGCTAACTCTCATTTAATCATCAAAAATTTAGAGAGTTAGCTGCATTTTCGTTGGTGCCATTGTTAAAAATGGCCAATTTCGATCTATTGTGAATGAAAAGCAAGCAACACTGACAACGGTTTTTCAATAATAAAACAAAAAGTTTTATACTATGATTATTTGTTATGATACGTTTTTGTAATACAAAATGGATTTGTAAAAATTGATCGCCTAACAACCGCAATATTTATCTTCTATCCATTTTCATTGAAAATATTATACAAATGACAATCAGCTGTTTACGAGAGCTTCAAGCTCGCATAGCTGTCGTCCGCCACCTACAAATTTGTATCTGATTAAGCGCGCACTTAATCCGGATTAACGCAGCCGTCTGTCATGGCTATAAGTCGATACAACTCAGTAATACGTTGCGAGTTTTCTTATCTCAGCTTTTTTAATTAGATTTTCAATTTAATTAAGAGTACTCCAGATTTACAATTTTCAAATTCTTTCCGCAATTTTACCGTGTGATTCTGTACTGTGATACAGTCTCAAGTCTCTAAATTTGAGATTTTAAGTTAGAGACAATTTTTGAGACTTGAAACGATTTTGCTATTCTGCAAGTGACGGTCACAAAATCTATTACATATTATATACATCATTATTTAGAGATATTTTTACACTTGAATGAACATAAATATGTCGATAACAAATATTAAATTTTCTATAACATAGTCAAAAAACATAATTATCAATAAAAATAAAAATATATGTTGACTTTGTTTCATAATATTTACGAAATTTATGTAAAATTGATTTATTTTTAACCTTTTCGGGTTAGAGTTGCTTACAAAATATAAAAAAAACAAACAATCGATTAATATCTATGATGATCTCAATTCAGTATATTCAAAATGGCAGCAAGAGTTCTATTTAGTTTGTGAACTGCTAACTATCAGATCTCAAATTTGAGTCAATATTTTGTGGCTAAAGCTAGAGACTCTTTAGTGAATAGTAACTAGTCACAAATAGAGACTTTACCTCAAAATGTCTCAAATAGAGACTAGAGACTGGTTACAGAATCCCGCTATTAATTATTGAGTTTACTAATTGACTTTATTAAGAGTCTGGCTAAAACGAAAATTATATAGATTAAAGAGTCAATTAAGCAATTGATTGTAAATTAAGTGGTTCATTTTTTATCTCGATTTCCACTTTATAGCCTTTTCCTTCTGCTAAGTTAATGTAGTGCATTAAGATTATATTTGAGTAAATAGCATTCTGCTGATCAATACTCACAGCCGAGTTTATAGTCCAGGCAAACAGCAATTTGGACAACCACCCTCAGAGTTGCATTCCAATTTTAACTCGATGTCAATTCGATTAAGAATTAATGTGATATAATAAGATTCTTATTTTTCAATTCAATGTGAAACACAACCAAATATTACAGTTGATCCTTAATAGAGCCCACCGTTACTGGAGTAGCCGGCTATTTGAAAGGCAAAATAGCGTTCTTCTGAATATATTCATCAGCACAATGCTATTTTATCAATACACACAGCCGCGTTTACAATCCAGGCAAACAGCAATTTGGACAACAACCCACAGAGTTGCATTCCAATTTTAACTCGATGTCAACTGGATTAAGAATTAATGTGATATAATAAGACTCTTATTTTTCATGCTAAATCGAACTAAAGTAGCGCTTTAATCGCGCAAAGGCCGGTTAATTGATAAATCATCCACTTTAAGAACTTTACTTTAAGTTTAAAGAAATCAACCAATTAAGAATACAATTACATTAAGAAAATGTAAATAATTTATCTTTGAAAGCAAATAATTTATCTTCTTCTTTAATGCCGTAGACACCGCTTACGCGATTATAGCCGAGTTAACAACAGCGTGACAATCGTTTCTTCTCTTCGCTACGTGCCACCAATTGGAGATTGCCCAACCGAAACCAGGTCCTTCTCCACTTGACCTTTCCAACGGAATGGAAGTCTTCCTCTTCCTCCGCTTCCATACGTACAAAATTCATCCTCATACAGTTCATCGTTCCATCGAATGCGATTTTCGCCGTGGCCAACGCGCAGAGGACCATAAATCTTGCGCAGAACCTTTATCTGGAAAATTCGAAACGTCGACTCATAAGATATTGTCATCGTCTATGCCTCTGCGCCATATAGTAGGACGGGAATAATGAGTGACTTATAGAGTTTGGTTTTTTTAACCAACATTAATTGAGTCAATTAACATAATTTCCATTATATAGCATTAATTGACTCAATTAACTGTTTTCTTTCAAAATGTGTTAATTAACTCAATTAAAAGTAATTTTACAGTTAAGTCAATGCTTTAATTGAAAAATGAGTAGTTAATTGATTTTTATCACGATTAAAGAAGAAGAAGAAATCAACTAAAAAAGAATACAATTACTGTGGAAATTTTAAATTTTCAACAACAACAAGAAAATGAAGGCTCACCAATTTAACAAGTATACAACCGCATGGCTGGCAGTGAGATAATTAGTAACACCATTATATATATTATTAATATAATCAACCTTAATTGAAAAAATTAAGATTTTTCTTGTATAATATGCTAATTGACTCAATTAAGACAATGGCTGAAACGGTAGTTATATAAATTAAAATTCCAACTAGGCAATGAGTACTTAATTGATTCTCAATTTTCAATGTGTTACGCCTTAAAATAAAGTGCTTTGCATATTATTTTTAATTCAAAGAAATCAACCAATAGAGAAAACAACTAAATTTACGAAATTCACATTGACAAACACTTGAAGAAACATCAATTTGCAGCTCCCCACTGCAGAGCTCTTCCATGATAATCCGCAACTATTAAAATACAAAGTTAGCAGACACTGAACTCAAGCAAATTGCGCAGCTCAGCATGAGCATCGAATACAAGTGTGCAAAAATACGCAGACACAATCATAACAACAACCGCAACTAATTAAGGCAACAACAATAACAACCAAAACCCATTCACATATCCGTGCAACTAATGAGTTTGTTGGCCTTTCAAATGAAATGTGTTTATGGCTTTAGCAGCTGTTGCCAAGCATGCAATTCTATTTGTAGTTGTTGTTGCTGCTGCCTTTGTTGTTGCAGCAAGAGCAAATGTACGACTTGACAGCCAAATTTGCAATTATGAGTTTTTATTATGTTAAGCAATGACGACGACAGCCACTAAAATGGCGACTGCATTCGAAGTGGCAATTGACCCAACACCAACAGCTGCAACAACAACAACGTAGTATTTCTAGTGCGCTGCTAAGGGACACAGCGGGATAGCGGTGATATGGCACCTTGCGCAATTTGTACTGGCTGAAACGTGTTGGCTTTCATCTAATCAGCGCACTGACAATAATTGACATTTCAATTAAAAGCGACGCCAAGCAGCAGGCACAACGAGTGAAAGTGGGCGAAGTGCAAAGCAATAAGGGTGTAAAAGGAGGAAGGATAGAGCAGAACGCCACACCAACATTTGGTGGTATAACCATACCCAACTAAGCAAGTTTTCACACATAATTATGACAACAACTATAACAATGTTGAAGATAATTGCGCGCACTGTGACAACAGCGACTGCTAAAACTCAAAAACAACATTAGTAAGGGTAAAAGTCGAGATAAGGGTACGAAGAAGAGCTGAGCAATAAAATGTTAGCGCTTATATGTGGCTGACTAGGTGCGTTGCTGGCATATGGGAGGCGCAGTGAAGGCGAACTGCGTTTCCAGCAAGGCGCGTCCACTTTGTTCATAGATGTAGTATACATCTTTATATGTATTGTTGTTAAACATTTTGTTGTTTAATAATGTCGTTGACATTGTTGCTGTTGCACTGGCTGCAATATAAGCCCAAGTCGCCGTTTTAATATTCAGTTTAGTGGCGGCTATTAACAGCAATATCAATATAACAGCGCTGTCAACTATAGCGTGGTCTATAGGTACATGCGTCCATGAATAATACCTTTGGTAAAACTAGGTCACCATATTCAGGTATTATCTAGTTTACCGACAATAGTTATATATGTATATAGTAAGTCCAGAAAAAGTATTAAATTGAAAGTTTTTTTAGCATAGTTAGGAAGATCCGATTTCTGTCAAATATGTTTCGAAGGAAGTTTCATAATGCTACTCATATAAAAACCGTCGTCCATATTGAAATGCTTCGATTTTCACAATCTTCTCTGGAAGCTATTTTTTTCGCCAGCAAAACTATTCGTCATAGACGGAAACAGATGTAGGAATCACTTAAGCCAGTTCTGGGCGATAAAATGTATGCAAAAGAACCACCAATCCAAGCTGCCATAGCTTCTGGTTAATTACCATCGATGTGTGTATCTTGAAGTTTTACTGACGGAACATAATTCCTCTCCTATTAGCCAAAACTGACCACTTCTAAGCGACTAGTTCCTCTAGACGGTTCAATTCTTTGTAGCACAGATCCAAATTAAGAGTTTGACCTTACGAAAGCAGTTCACACTAAATGATTCCCTCCAGCAAACACGTAGCAAAATCTTCCTGTTCGTCAATGCTTTCCCCTTTCAGTATTTGGCAAAATGCTGGAAAGAGTTAAGGTGGAACGGCGTATATATTTCTTGAGTTTTGCAACGGCTGGAAGAGCTTAGCTGTCCGGAATTTACTCTTTGACGGAACTACTTTTCGGACAGAAAGACCTCTCTACTCGGCATGAATGGGAGTGCGGAGATCAGAGTGGTTCGTGGCTGGCCGCAGGGTACCACTTGTGGTCCATATATATAACATTAGGACTCTCTGCTTGGGCAACTGGAGCCACTCTGTAAGTGTTGTGCGAATGCGGATGATCTTCTTCTGCTTCCGGTTGATGATCACTCGCGGTCTGACTTAGAGCGGACGGCAGCACAATTTTTAGAAATTGTAAATCCTTGGGGTTTAGGAGTGAGAGTGGACATGCAGATGGAAAAAAATGCTGCTTAAGAGCTGGTCGAGGAATGGGTGCATGTAATTGCAGAGTTAGCGCGTGAATTGTTAAACAGCCAAGTCGTTTAACTGAGTATTAGGGTTAGCTTTTAGTGTGAATAATCTGTGCGTGTAATGTGCATATGGGGTCCAACCTCTGGTCACCAGTCCAGAGCAGTATGTAAGTTCAACTGATGGTAGTATCGGCTAAGAGGTCTGACCGAAGACTTAATTCTGATTCCACGAGGAGCAGAAGCTCTTGTAGTTCGCTCCAACATGCTCACGCGAACTAGCTCCTCGGGGACTATCGTGATGGTTGTGGTTAAAACCCAAGTGCGGGAAGAACTGGCTTTGTCAGTGCAATGTGGAGTTTCACATTGTCCGGGTCCGAATCCAAAGCACGGCAGGGGTTTTAGACGGTGGTTAAGGTGTTTTTTCTATTACACACTGCCAATTGGTACTGAAAATGCCTGGCTATCAACGACTTTTTAATTCCCTGCTTTAGAAAACATAGATTTTATTGCAATTCGCAGATGCAAATTGGATTCATGAGGTTTGTTTGCGTTGACTTGTCTAGTCGTTGTATCCAAAAGTTCTGCAAAATGATTTCCTCTGTATTAGTAATCCTTCTTATTTTGTAAAAATTTTAAGACTCACAGTTCGCGCAGACTTTCCGAACGTAGCCGCACTTTTCGTGCAAACATTTTTAGAGAAGTCTTTATGTTCCTTTAATCCAAAGTTTTTGAAATAAGAGCTCCTATCAAAGTGAGTTTCCATTTATATTTTGGTGATTTTAAATTAGTAAAATTTAATTTTTAACACATCTTATATATTACTATGTCCTACAGAGCTGCTATGAGCAAAACTATAAAACAACGGACAGACTGCAGTCTCAAAACTTTCCAGACATATGCAGACATATCGCTTTGCTATAAAAGAAAACAAATGTACAAATAACCATGAGGGTATATATGAGATACTGCTTTATGGAGTATATTATTAACTAACAACATACCGAGATCTGGGCTAATTTTTTATGTTTTCCGGGCTAACCAAACAAAGAAAAGATTTTTTGGTTTAACCGCTGCCAACTTGATCTCGAAAAGATTAGAAGTCCTAAATTATCTAAGAATTTTGGAACAATTTCACAAACTATTCTAGAAAAAGATAAGAGTAAAGAAGCAAATCGCCATAATAGACATTTCAACTAAAACTTGTGGAACCATCTTATTAAGCTCACAAGAACGTTTTAAAAACTAGAAATGCCGAAACTTAATTTTCATACATATTTTGCCATTAAAGAATATTAGTTCCGCACCGCCCAATTCACCCACTTCTCTACTACAAATATCTCAATACGCGCACGCTTTCCCTTTTCCCTTCGTTGAAACTCGCTTCTCAGCAGTATCTGTATTATCCTGTACGCACGCGCTTGCACACCATGCAATTATCGTCGGAACATTTAAGCCATGTCAGCTGCAGCTGCCTGCATGCCAATTACGCAGCTAAGCTTAGTACGTGCAACATGCAACAAGCGGCACATAATTTGTTTGTTTTCCGGTGTGCCATGCGCGTTTACTTCCTCGTGTGTCTATGTGTGTGTGCATGCTCTTCATTTTGTACCTCAATTCCTCGACGTCTAATTATCACTCGCTGGTGTAAATAGCAGCCGCAACAACAAAATGAAAATTACTATGTTTTATATATATGTATTTTTGTGTGAATGTATACGAGATATGCATGCATAATAAGCTTCTTATTGCATTACAAACCCCTTTTGATTTTATGACATGCCAATGGCTAACTAATAATTGCATAGCTCAATACTGCGGTTTATTCATATCTCACAGGCAATTTGACGCAAATCACTACATTCGCTAGCACTAATTAAGCTGTTGTGGCGCATAACATACACTAATACATGCAAGGTGTAAACAATCGGAAGTGAAAACCGCGTTTTCTATGTGAGGTCTATAATTTATATACCCCCCGAGCAGGTTACAATAAGTTTGTAACACCCAGAAGAAAACATCAGGGACCTTCTAAGTATACATAAATAATCAACATGACGAGCTGGGTCGACTTAGCTATAGCTGTCTTTTCACCTGTCTGTTTTTACAAAATCGAACTAGTCTCGCAGGTTTTGAAATATCAGTATGAAATTTTGCACATGTGCTTTTCTCTCCAGAAGGCTGCTCATTTGTTGGAACTGCCGACATTGAACTACTATAGCTTATAGCTGCCATACAAACTGAACGATCAAATCAAGTGCTTGTATGAAAAACTTTTTCATTTGGCCGGATATATTCATGAAACTTGGTGTGGATTACTATCAGAGCCTATTATTGAATCTCCGAAAAAATGGTGAGATCGTCTGACAAAATAAAGTATTTTTGCTATAGATAGCTTTAGGTTATACGATCCCGCCGTTTCTAAGCACGATCGAGTTACACTATAATATATTGGAAAGATAAAATTTAATGTAACAAAATTTTCTCAGGCAGTTTTGTGGTCGCTTAACTCAGCATGAACATCAGCATAAGGAAAATTCGCTGTATTTTACAATTTTCCTTCTACAAAGGCGAAAATAGAAGCCAGGCTGCTAAAAATGTGATATTGTCTAAGCTGCTGAAATTCGTACGCACTTTTGGTCACATCGATTCTTTTCCTGTAAGTTTCAAGTGTTTAGAAGTCAAGAATGAGGCATTTTATTTAAAGCCAGTTGTTTAAATCAGTGGAAATCGTCTAGGTCGAGCGTCTTGTAAGCACAAAACGATATGTTACCGAGGCGGATGATTATTCGTACTGGCGATTAATAGTGGAAAAATTGCGACAACGTCAAGCGAAATAGTCATAGTCGAATCTCGCTTAGCCAAAGCATACGACGGCCAATCCAGTATTGGCAGACAGAATCGTTTTACTAGGTGTTTTTGGATGATCGTTAAGAAATTATCTACAATGAATTGCTGCATACATCCAAACTTCTAATTCGAGTCTATACTGTCAACGACTGGGTCGTCAAAAGGAATTGCCTAGAAACTGCCAGATATGGCCAATTGAGAAGGAATTGTTGAATTGTGTTCTATCAAAACAATTCCAGGTCACTCAAATCGATAGTGACATGTCAAAAGCTACGGAAGCTTGGTAGGTTGTAATGTTTTCAGCTTTTATTACAGACCTTTAATCAAGTGGTTACTACGAGTACCCGATCTTGACTTTGTCGAATACTTTTATTATTGTTATTATTGAAAAATTTACCTCAAAAAAAGAAAATAACGAGAGGGTGTCTAAGAAAGTGGAATTGTGAAATAACCTTCTAAGTGGCCACAAGTTACCTAGTCCAGCAGTTTAGTTGGGAATTTCCAAAGTATTCATTTTATTGTACAAGCTGGCACCAAATGTTTTCTACCCGTTCCTGTCTACGGCGAATGACTTTGTGGATGAAAAAATCGCCTAAAGGAAAGCTTATGAAAATCAACTTTCTTAATTTTTATAATAGCAGTTTTCTCAAGCAACTTCTAAATGGCAAAAATTTTATTGAAGTCATTATAAGAATGACCCACCTATTCAATATATTCACTAGTTGCAACTTAATATTGTCCGTAGCTTGTGGAATATTTTTATATCTCATTATACTCTAGCCATTAACAAAGTAAAGCAGTTGCCGGCTATGGGCGGTGAAAACCGCCGGTCCATTTTTTGACCCATTATGCTTAAAGTGAATAAAAAGATATACCTACTATTGTACTAATAGTAAAAGAATAATACTATTTTTTCAGAAACTTCACCAGTTTTTAATATTCAAAAGTACCACACAGCAGAAAGCGCTCCAATTCAGCAGAACTCTTACTTATATTTCTAGCTAATACGAGTTTTTAAATAATGCCATGCGAATGTATGTTGAAGAAGCTCAAAGTATTTATCAAATAACAAACGGTAAACTAAAGTACTTAGAATGAAAAATAGAACTACTTCTTAAGTAATTTGAACTTTTCTTCACATTTCAACGTACGAAACTGCAGATGGCGCTGTAACTCGTCAAAATTTTAACTCCTTTTTCTAGCTAACATAAATTTTTAAACCACACAACAGCAATTTATGCTTAAAAATTCACTACCTAAGAACAATTTCTGCTTTGTCATGAGTCATTTGTCAGCAGTCAGGTGCGCTTGCTGTAATATAAAGTACACACTTAAAGTTTCTCTCCCAAACCATATAAAACCTTGAGTAAAATCTATAAATACTCCATCACTTATGCACTTTCATGCTACTTCAACATATCTACAAATATTATTCATAACACAAATTAATGGTGCAGTAATAAATTTTTGGGAAATTTTCACAATACAACTACAATGCGCAGCCATTAACTGCCATAAAAAGTGCACTCAAGGCAGTCGAATATGGATGCGAAGCGACAAAAGTGCTCATGAAAGATGCAGTAAATGTTTGCTTTGCGTGCAAATTGTGAGTTAGAAACGAGTGAAGTGCACACAAATGCATGAAATGCAAGACGAGAGTGGGTGTGTGTGAGAACGCATGCCATTTCATTAAATATGTATATATGCATGTGTGTGCTACATGTGTGTGTATAGACGCACTGCACTTTTTACAGCTCCGTTCAAAAAAAAAAGCAAATATTAGCTATTATTTGCCGGTGCCCTTGGGCGTATGAGTAATATTTTGATTTCATGCATGATAAGTTACTCATACCACATGTCGGACATATGCAAGTTAAACAAATTGCAACCCTTAGCCGTGTTTTTGTATGGAAATTCCTTGAACACAATGAGTGTGCAAAATAAATTGTAATATGTTTTTTTATATACAATAATTAATACGCAGACATCTGTTAGCTGAAATACTTGCAATGACCGAAAATAATATAAATGGCATGCTTGAATAATTTGGCAGAAAATAATGAGTTAGTGGTGGCATACGTTTAGAATTTAGTCAAAACTTACTTAAATGCAGTTTTTTAGTATCTAATATATGCATACAAACGCCACGTGCCCCACAAAAATTGAGTTGCCACATTCTCGGACCTAGCGATCCAACGGAATTCAAATGTGTCTGAATGCCACACAATAGAGGCCAGGCGCAAATTACGGCATTGCACAGAAAGAGCAAAAAGTAGGCGAGAGGCCAAAGCGATGCTCTTGAACCGAATATAACGGTAATTTGTATGCTGCAAGTTGCAGTGTTGGCCTGTGGCAAGCGACAAGTGCCAGCAAGCCAACAGACTAGGAGTGTTGCATGAATGACATGAACGGAAATGACTGCTGCAGATGACAGCCGCCAAGCCCTCTCCACACACATACACATACAACCATAGAGCCACACACGTGTGCTTGAATCTGTGTGTGGGTAGCGTTGCATAAAGGTGTTGTGGTGTTGCGGTGCTGCTTCCTGCTGTTTGCGGTTGGCAGGCAAGCAAACAGAAAACTCATTGTCGTATTTCCGTTACAAATTGGCAACACTTGAGCGCATACGCTGCGTTGGTGCGGAGTAAATCATTGTGTCGCAAGTTTGAGTTTCTAATTCACCCAGTTTTGCGGTTGGCAATTTGCACCTTGCTGCGTATTTATTTCATTTAACCTTATTTACAAAGCCGTCAGCGGTGCAGGAGACAACTTGCTCACTTTGACAGCGAACGTGGAGACGAAAATTCTTTTCACTAACTACCGACTATCTGGCATGCTTGTGGTATTTTCTTGTTTGCCTTCCACTCGTGCTGCTGTTGATGCTAGCAAATTTTGCCATATTTGCCACATTTGCTTATTTTCCGCTTCCTTTGCGTTGAATTTTTTACCACTCACTGACCACATTCGCCACTCGCCTGATTCCATTAAAATTTTCCAATTAGATTCGCCATTTGCGCTTTCGCTTGGAAATACATTTTTTTGCTTTGCTAATATTTGCCACTTTTTATCTTCTTTCACATGTCTTCTATTATTATTTGTCTCTACTTATTTCACGCTTCTATGCCCATTTCATTAAAATGTTTTTTAGATAAAAGATATTAAATGCATTTAAATTGAAAATATGCATTTAAAAATGTACACCAAAATTAATTATAATACAAAAATAAGAAATATTTTCATGGGTAGCAATTTGAAAGTAAATTTGTACGCAATACGTAATAATAACACCTATAATTGATAAAAAATTTCACTATTGGGCCTCCAAATTTGGCAAAAAATAGTCAATGGTTAACGATCAGTAACTACTTCCATGGTCGTCATCACCGAAGCATACACTTGTAGAACCCGCAGAGCAGATTTAGTAACTGATGCCCAGAGCTTACTGAAATTATGGAGGGAACTCTCCTCTAACCTGCTGAATGGCAGTGAAAGCATAAAGCCAGGAGAAGGGAACCCGATTCCCCAATCAATGATATTTGCAAACGTTTTATTTCCTGCCCATTAAGAAGTTTGAATAGCAATTACCCGTCTGCAGAAAAACAAAGCGACCGGAGCTCAGGGATTGTCGGCCGAGCTATGCAAACACAGCGGCGAAGAACTGATAATGGGCATGAATCAGCTTCTTTGTTGAATATGAACAAACGAGAGCATGCCCGACGATTTGAATTTAAGTGTGCTTCGCCTAATCCACAAAACAGGAAACCCCACAACCTGCGCCAACAACAGTGAGATAAGTCTCCTCAACATCACATATAAGGTTCTATCGAGCGCATTTTGTGAAAGATTAAAGAAAGATTGAATTAAATAAACCGATTGCACTTAACTGAATATCTGCATCATGTGCCAAATCTTGGAAAAGACCCGTGAAAAGAGGATTGACATACATCATTTCTTCGTCGATAACAAAGCAGCTTTGGCAGCATGAAAGGAGCTGTCTTTATACCGCTACGTCTGAATTTGGTAACCCCGCAAAACTAACGGCTGTGTAAACTGACATTGAGGAATTCCAAAAACTCCGTCAGGATCGAAAAGGACCTCTCCGAGCCGTTGCGACTTCTTCAATTTACTGCTGGAGAAAATAATTCGGGTTGTAGAGCTGATTCGAAAAGCCACAAAATCGGCTATAACCGCGTAAACGGATTCTGCGCCAATAAAGAGGAAGAAGAAGAAGTAAATACTTCAGTTAAGCTGAATCGGTAGAATATACTAGTTCGAGCCAATAAAAGTTTAAACTTTTAGAGGTTAAAAATATTGCAAAAAACCTTCAAGTTTACAAGAAAATACGTTTTTTCTAACGAAATTCAAACACATGAATTTTGATAGAATATTTCAAATATTTTTTAAGTTAAACTTTTCTACTCTCTCTTCTTTTTTACTCTCTCTTCTTAGAAGAGGGTAAGGCCATTGGGTTGAATCAGCGCTGTCATCTTCGGTATCTTCAAACCAGCTTTTTTTGAAACAGTATTTTTCCAATTAGCCACACTCGGCACACATAACACGATCACTGTCAAATTTTTTCTGTATGTTCTTTATATCACTATCTGTTTGATCGGAAGATTTGGCAGTCTAAAAACGAAAAAAATATGTGCTCGTATAGATTATTTTAGGT
The DNA here is from genome assembly GCA_027475135.1 of Bactrocera correcta. Lineage (NCBI taxonomy): Eukaryota > Metazoa > Arthropoda > Insecta > Diptera > Tephritidae > Bactrocera > Bactrocera correcta. The sequence goes on along the minus strand of CM050323.1, from coordinate 100,377,858 downwards.
TTAATCGACGGTGAAAGCCGAAATCTCGTCAGCAGTGCAGGACTGTCCCCAGAAATTACATGTATCTCGAAAATTATTTAATTTTTTTTTCAAATATTTTACTTTGTATTCCTAAAATATGTAAAGTTATACTTGTAAACTTTTATAAAAACTTAACTATTGATAAAATATTTTATTTTAGTTCCCTCAATTCACTAGTAAGATTGATTCCGATTCGTAATTATTTGAAATAATTTTGGTTCAGCATTTTCGAACATATGACAATTTAAAGAATCGTTGAGCCGAAATTCGCTAACATGCTAACTACATTAACACATGTATGATACCATATTTATTTAACATATTTTGGGCTTAATAGTTTATTATAAAACTGAAATCTATACTATAATGCAGTGGAGCTTATGTCTCTTGTAATATTGACTACATTTTTGTAATTTTTAAAATAGTATATTTAAAACTCTGATATTTTTCCGTATCTTTGAGATGTCTAAAGAATTATTCCATAATCTTATGTACACCTGAAATCATTTTTACATCAATTGTTTTGTTCTTGAATTCCTTTTCCCATAAGAATTTCAAATATTCTCATAAAATACTCAAGCTTGAAAAATTTTTAATAATTTTATTGCATTACAAATGAAATTCTATAACACTACAAATTACTTGCCCACATTTTCTGCACCAACACTTATTATTATCAGCAGTTTGCGACTTCATTAGTACTCACTAAGAGCATTTATCAAAATATCTACCGAAAACAATAACTTGCAATAGAGCAGAGGGATTGCCAGTCAGCTGCATTCATGAAATAACTTTATCAACAACAGTTAACTACAATAGTCAGTGACAATATGAGCGCAAAAATAGCTGCTAGCAAAAGCATAGCGGGTGATCCATAAGAAAAATTAGTAAAATTAAAAAAAAAAACATAAAACATAATTTTTTCTCAAATTTTCGTATTTTTTTTTTTGTATATGTATAACTTTATAAACTTTAAGCTTAGTTCGATATATTGTAGCGTGTTACTTTTTTTATATTTTTTAGTGCACTGATAGCGCCTTACATTAAAATAAAGTTAGGTTAGATTAAATTTTTTTGGTTTTATTGCATAAATTCGCGAAGTCTATGATGGACAACCCTTAATTAGGAGAATTATTATGCTTAACTAATACACGAAGCTAAAATCAACAATTTAGTTAATTTTCGCAACTTTTATGTGCACATTTTGTCGGATCAGGTGCCTCAAATTATTGTATTGAAATTTTTTATGTTTGAATGAGTTCTTTTTTTTATTTTCGCAGAAGTTTAACTTTCAATAATATTAGATATAAAATCCTTATCAAATTCCGAAACATTTAAACTTTATAAAGTAAACTAAGTATATGTAATAAAAATCTGAGCCACCCTGTACTCAAAGAAATTCCTAAGTAAGCTTCCAGAAAACTATTGAAAGACAACATGAAAAACAACCTTAGGGCAAGAATGCTGCAACAAGTCAGTCAACAAGTTTGCTGTGCAGCATCCTTTGAAGGCAAAGTAAAAATACTAAATTACTCAGAAATGTAGACAACACCAAATGCCAAGTAAAACAACAACTTAACAGTTACAAACGACAGCAACAGATAACGGGTGATTTTTTTGAGGTTAGGATTTTCATGCAGTAGTATTTGACAGATCACGTGGGATGTCAGACATGGTGTCAAAGAGAAAGATGCTCAGTATGCTTTGACATTTCATCATGAATAGACTTACTAACGAGCAACGCTTGCAAATCATTGAATTTTATTACCAAAATCAGTGTTCGGTTCGAAATGTGTTTCGCGTCCGTGTCCGATGAGCGATGAGGCTCATTTCTGGTTGAATGGCTACGTAAATAAGCAAAATTGCCGCATTTGGGGTGAAGAGCAACCAGAAGCCGTTCAAGAACTGCCCATGCATCCCGAAAAATGCACTGTTTGGTGTGGTTTGTACGCTGGTGGAATCATTGGACCGTATTTTTTCAAAGATGCTGTTGGACGCAACGTTACGGTGAATGGCGATCGCTATCGTTCGATGCTAACAAACTTTTTGTTGCCAAAAATGGAAGAACTGAACTTGGTTGACATGTGGTTTCAACAAGATGGCGCTACATGCCACACAGCTCGCGATTCTATGGCCATTTTGAGGGAAAACTTCGGACAACAATTCATCTCAAGAAATGGACCCGTAAGTTGGCCACCAAGATCATGCGATTTAACGCCTTTAGACTATTTTTTGTGGGGCTACGTCAAGTCTAAAGTCTACAGAAATAAGCCAGCAACTATTCCAGCTTTGGAAGACAACATTTCCGAAGAAATTCGGGCTATTCCGGCCGAAATGCTCGAAAAAGTTGCCCAAAATTGGACTTTCCGAATGGACCACCTAAGACGCAGCCGCGGTCAACATTTAAATGAAATTATCTTCAAAAAGTAAATGTCATGAACCAATCTAACGTTTCAAATAAAGAACCGATGAGATTTTGCAAATTTTATGCGTTTTTTTTTTTTAAAAAGTTATCAAGCTCTTAAAAAATCACCCGTTATATATAAATGTGTAAGTATAACGCTGCATCGATTGTGAACACACATAGTATTAAGCTTTAGTGTCTTTTCAATTTTGTTTTTGAACTTCAAAAGTTTACAATTAACTTAGTACTTTTGTCGCGCTGTCAATTTTCACTTTGTAATTTTTCAGTTAGTTGCCAAGTAATTAACTTAAACCATCGTTATGTCGTAGAAATTATATTTCAGCGTGGAATATTGATTTAAATTGTTTGTTATTTTAGAATTAATAATTTCATTTCCGTAAGCTTTTTTTTGTAAGACGGATAGCTGGAATGGCTTAAGTGGCATACAACTTCTTTTTAAGAAAATTAAAAATTATTTATATTTCCTTTTTTATAAATAAACTAACTTCAATAAAAGTCTATTTATATCAGTGTTGATTTTAATGTGATTAGTTAAAGATCCTATGCAAAGTCTTTTCATCTTTGTGGCTTGAAACAAAGTAACTTAAGGAGGTACAGATATGAAATTAATAAATGTAGAGTTTTTTCTTGTCAATAAAAGAAACAATTATCTTCTACTATTGCCTCGAAAAAGTACTGAAAGGAGTAGAATATAAGTGGAACAATCCAAGCCTTGGCAATTTATATTCTGGAAATATGGAAAAAGGTTAACACCTTAAAATTTTACCTACACAAGCTGATAAACCCAAACGTTTTCACATTACAGACGATTGAATGCAGAATTATTGAATTGAATCATGTTTTCAAGACCTTTTAGTGAATTTTAAGCCATAAACAAATTTTTAATTTTTTTGAAAATCCTTGACTAATAAAAGCTTTCAAAATAAGATCGGATCCAACATATTGCTGCAAAGTATGACTTTATGTCCGTTCAACTGTTGTAAACTTTATCTCCGCAATGGTAATGGAAGTGTTTCTCAGAAACTATTATTAGACAATAAGCGTGCAGTTGTTCAACTTTAGGTCAAATTCTATGTATATATCAGGAACTACTTGACAAAATTTGGAGCATATCATTATTTCTATAGTCTATTGTTATACTAATGCGAATATAAACCACGCCCACTTCTCTAATATCACAAAAACGCCGGCGGATTATCATTAAAATACGGCTTTATAAAAATAGATCCACTATTGACGCACTAAGAGAATTAATACTGTGAAATGTGCAATAAGTGGTAAAAGTTGCAAAGGTGGCACAATTAGCCTGGATGTGAAGAGTGTGCTCAACTCGGCAAAGTTTGCCCATATAATCAAAGCTCTAACGAAATACGTGCACCTCAGTATCTCGTAAATATTATAAAGAGCTATTTCGAAAATAGGAGATTGTTATTCCACACGAACGGGGACACTCAGATCTACACTACCTAAAGTGGAATATCGCAAGGCTCGATCCCAAGCCCTCTACTACGGAACTTGATATGCGACGGAGTGTCATATGATATACACTCATGGCCATGCAAACCTTACCACCATACCTTCTTGGTCTTTTTTCTTTCGTGCGGAAATTTTTTAAATTGGTTTTTTATTAATGTTTTTGGTAAACACAAGTAAATTTAGTTATATTATCTAATAATAATTATAGTTTTAATGGATTACTTTAATGAGTAAAACAGAAACTAGCTTTTCTGTGCATATACAAAAGCGGCCGATTTTCTTGTTTTTAAAGTAATAACGCGACTAAACTTTGTGTTTCAATTAAAAAAAAGAAAATAAAACAATAATTTCAAATGCAGTGGAAAAGAAATTAAATTAAACGAATAAAAAATATCATTTTTTCATCGCATGCCAGTCTCTTACATTTCGAGCTCATTTTGTAAAGCTCACTAACTTTCAAATGATTTTGTCTTTTGCTGAATTGTTTTGTTTTAATTTTTATTTTAAATAAAAAATTTTCTAAATAAAAATTTTGTCCAAATCGCAAAAAATACACAAAAGTGTTGTCAAATACAAATAAAATCTGGATGACCTGATGAGCTGAGCACAAAACGGAAGTCTTGCTCATAAATACAAGAAAGGTGGAAGAAAAGATTTCACTCACTATAATGGAATGAGATATTATTTCACACCCGCAACTGAAGTATCTGAAGTAATATTGGAGAATTTAAGAATGGACCTGCTTTCAGAACTATCTGTAAGCGCAAAAAAGAACCAAAAATCAAAATGTGACTTACGGTGCAATGATGGCAAACCTCAACCAAGGCGGTGGACTCATAGACTAGTCCCGGACATCCATTCGTGATAACTAATCAACATGGGGACCTTGACTTCCATCTAACTTAAATACTAGTGGACATGGCTGCCTTAGAAGAAATCTGTTCATCACGACCTTAGTCCGTACTGCCCGACGTGTACAGAGTCATAGAAAACTCCGGCACGTATTTTTTCAATGTACAAAAGTTAAAAACTTCACTGGCATAGTTTTGGAAATTTGACAGCACACAAGTTTCAGTCTTCTGGTAAATGGAAAGCTGTCAGCAAAGCGTCAGCTCTAATTATGACAAAACCAATCCATATACAGTATGAGAGTGCTTGAGAAAAGTCTTTCTCTCTAATATGACATAATACTTAATCCGGTGGTTCTGGGGGAGATTTAGTTGGGAATAGGTTTAAATTTAGCGGATTAAAACCTGCACTCCGGCTTCTATGCTTCCTCCGACTATAAAAAAAAGAAAAGAAAAAAATATATATCACAATTTTAAATTCCATATTTTTCTCTTCGCATAAAATAAGTTTAGAACCTATTATCGAATTAAAACTTTGCACAAATAGTGATTTTGAAGTAAGCCATATTGCGTCTGAGAATTAACGAAATCGTACAATAACATTTCCAGGGCCAGATAAAGAATTTGCAAACCCCAGCATCTATGACTGGCTTTTTAAACCCAAAATATCGGCTTATCTGTGCGATATATTACCAAAATTCGAAGAGAATATTTTTCTGATAATAATTACGTTTATTTCAAAAATAGATATCGAATAATATGTGATTTTTCTTATTGAAACGAGATAAAAATACTTCAAATACATATGATTTTAATCCACAATCACAATTCGTCAATTTAATTCTTCAGTAAAAGCATTTGTCAACACCTGAAGATATTAAAATATGAGCAAGCAAACTATTCTAAAAATATTTAATTTCCAATACATGGAATACACTTAAAAGTCAAATTTAAACTCCACAACTTAAAGCTCTTTTAGAACGCACTACATATCATAAAATAAAGCCTACAAATATCACTCATACGCACCAGTGTATTTCGAAATTTACCCAGCGTCCTGCAATTGTCAACAAAACAAACGCCAAAATTTAAACTGAATGTAGCCACAGCACACAAGCTGCGATCTAAAATCCTGTCTGTACAAAAAGCAGAAAATATTTCGGCGAAATTTATTTTAATTTTCTATATTTTTTTCTTTACTGCAATCAAACACAGCGCCGCAGCGCAACACGGGTCTCGCATAACATGATATGGAATAAAGATATCAAATTTAAAAATAAAGTATGAATAACTGTTATATTATATGTCCCAAAAATATTCAAAAATAAAATAAATGGCAAAAACTCATTTCATGCTAGTTCATTCGTCTACTTTTGCTGCAGCGCAGTTTCCATTTTCGAATTGTGTCATTGTCATTTGTGTAGTCCTAAACAAGCAAACGATTAAACAAACAAAAAAAAATCAGTAGACGTGCAATAATATATACACAACGAGTACTTGAAATATGAACGCCCACAACTTGCAAAAAATTATTAACATATTTCTTGTTTTGATGATATTCCCCACTTTAATGCATTTCTGCAAATCAAAGGCAGTAAAATATAACAATATCATTCAGGAGAAAGCTCGTTTTATAATATTATTATTTTCAAAACAAATTATTATGAATAAAATTTTGTTGTAGTAGTTTGTAGTTTGAGTTAGCGACTGGAATTTTTAAATGTAATAATTAGTTTAAAAAATATATAAAATTGTTTATATATTTTATTCTTATTATACTTAGTAATATATTTTTATTAACAAAAAATATTTTTGCAGATTTTAAAATTTCAAGAATATTTATAAATTAGTGAAAATTAAGAAAAAACTAATATTTTACTGAACATATATTTTTTATTAACTCTTTCTCACTATTATCTTCGATACAACCCAAAGATACCACAACCTACTATCCAATTGGGTAAAGCGAAGCTGCTTAGCCGTCAAGCCAAGTAACACTAAAATGGTTTTATTTCTCAGAAAGTAAAAATCGCAGACATGTCACTCTACTCATTCGGAGTATCACGCGGTTTAAGGGGTTATATAGAGTTAAAATTTTCAAAAAATCGTTTTTTTTATTTTATTTCCTTAATGTACATAAATATATTTAAGAATACACACAGAAAATTTCATATCATTCCGAGGAAAATTTTCGAAATTACACGAAAATTTGGAAAGGCATTTCAGAGTGCTTAGAAGTGAATTTCAAAACTTCAAACGCGTTTTTCTCTAATGGTATTTTCAAAGTCGGTGATCAACACCGACGAAAACGGCTAAATCGATTAGTCTCAAATTTTAACACGAGCTCTTCTTAAATATTTTTTATTAACTAATATTAAATATTTTTAATCTATAAATATTTTTATGAATAATTTAAGTACGAAATTAAGTACAAAAGTTCTTGTATTTTTTCCATCCGAAGGGGAAATCTTCTAGAAGATACGGTAGCTTGTAGCAGCATTCACGATTCGCAGCGGTACTTCTACGACTAAACCTTTAAACACCGTAAACTTTATGTCTACCTTGTCAGACTACCGCTAAGTAAATATTTCTTCGCAAGGTAAGCATAGCCTATTGACTCTTGCATCTCATTTTACTGATTCTCTGTTTGTTAATCTCGTTTCGTACAGCTATTCTCAGTTCTATTATTACTTTCGCGGTCAGGTCTTCTACGGTGACCTGCTAACATCGTAGCATTTGCAGTACTTTATTAGCCAGTGTTATGCGCTCTACTATCTGCTGTTCTATTAGAGTAATTTCTTTATTAAACTTCGGGCAATAGAAGACTATTACTATCATTACTATTTCCACAAAAGGTACACGTCGTCAACAGCAGCCAGTCGGTCAAAAAGCTTTTTATAATCCTCAAAAAATATACCAGAATTTTGAGATTCTGTAATGCTCGTATTTTATGGGGCAGAGTTGAATGCATTTTTCACATCAAATGCGGTAATTGGGCAATTAATCTTTAGAAAAAAAATTAGTGAGATAATCCACAAAAAATGATGCTATCAATTTCATGCTTTTAAGTGAAAACACCGAAACCACTGTCTCGCCAAAAATATTTCTAAAAACACAACTTTGTACACAAATCATATATTTGCAAGTTAAAATAACTGAGCATTACAAGAAATTCATTGCTTTCATTCTCAAATACCAGCAATTTAAATTTTCAATTTCAAGTACACTTCAGCTCTCAGAGTGGTATATGAGCTGATCAATATAAGAGCTCAAATTAAACTGTTCGCACCGAAATCGTAATAATAAGTAAACTTTAAGTGCAAATATACTTAGTCTTCGATCTGTAGTACAGTACTTTAGTGATATCCTTTAATTTTACTGTATTTTCTCAGCTACTCTACACCATCAACTACAATACAAGCATGCAGAAATGTACAAGCAACATAAGCAAGGTCGAAATTGCTTTCGCAATCCCTACAGCAACAACCCACAGCAATTCATAAATGGCCAACAGCGTCTACACCTACGCGATGCGCTGATATTGAGATGTACATACATATGTGTCAAACACATACGCACACAGCACATTAAGCAATCCCGCTTGATGCCCACGCTTAAACACCTTCGCCTGCATACTTTCGCTGGAAATTTTTAATGAAAATTTTGCGTTTTTCACACTGTTGCCAGCACTTTGCAATGGCATGAGAGTAGGTGTACAAGAAAAATGCAAAAACAATAGTGCAAAAACAATAGTCCAACCGATAAGTTTTATAAAGTATAATGCAGTGAATCCCACTACTGCACGAGTGACAAGCCAAACAACAGCGTCGAGCAGAGTTGAGCAGAGTTTACAGAAAACTATGTAGAAATTCACAGAAATTTGCTAACAATTCTGCCACATAAACTCTTGTACATTGTCGGGGTATATCGTGAAACTCTGAACATACCGCTTGTATGCAGTAGTACTACGAGTATCAGTCACACAAGCGTTTTGCTGCCAACAGCAAGCAATAGGTTCTACTCGTATATAGGTTAAGCAAGCTGGTGTTCACATACATAGTTAAATACCTCCGAAGTCTTATTTTGGCGTCCTCATACTACTGCGACATCATAAAATTTCACTTTTCACAAAGTTAGTTGCCACTAAGCGACCAGCCAGCCATCGCTCACCTGGTTGCGAGGTTGCGCCCGCAATGCGTATGTGGTTTGTTTGCATTATTTTTTACGCACTCAACTTGTTGATGAAGCTTCAATTTGAAGTTGTTTGCGTTTTTCAATGAAATTCTGTCGGATTTTAACTGCCATTATAGAGAAAAGTTTAAGTAAGAGAGAAAATAAAATTTTAATGTACTTATGATTGCTGTAATTTGGTGGAATTAAAATTTAATTTCGCGCTCAAAGTGTTGCAGTTGAGCTTTTTGAAGCTGGGTAATTAAGTTTGTATACCAAAAGTAATTATCTTAATTAAGTAAGAGCGTATACACAGTATGGAGAGTACTGTCAACTGAAATTAATTAAGCTCTAGTTTGCAAAAATGTGGACAGATGGTCTGACTAGCACTTTTCTTAAAATAGTAAGAAAAAACATTAACTTCCGCTGCACTGAAGGTATAATACCCTTTACAGGGCATTTTTTATAATTTGTAGCATATAAAAAGCACATTATTCTTATTTTGATTGGTCCGTTTTAGTAACAACTATAAGTTCTAATGCCCGATCTGAAGAATATGTTTGGAGATTGTAGCAACCTGGACAAATAAAATAGTTTGCCATACAAGGACTTGTGTTTGATCGGTCAGTTGTGTATGACATATATATGCTACACTAGCCCGAAGAATTTCAGAGATTTTAGATATTTTTTAAACTACAATCTCTGCCGACTTCATAAAGATAACATGTTAAATAAAAAAATTTGGCCGTTCAGTTGGTTTGGGAGCCATTCGTTATAGTTTTCCGGTATCGGAGGTTTCGAAAGGCTAACAGCTTCTTGATGAGAAAAATGCGATCGCCAGTATTATTAAATACGTAAAAGGCCTGCTTCGTAGCCGAAGTATTCTCTGAACCCTGTAAAAGGCAACTGCTGGTGCTAATCATTAAGAGAAAATAAGATCCCATTAGCATACCGTCCACTATGCGTGCTTAACACAGCGCAAAAACTCTATGAGCGGATACTTAAACCCCGACTCGAAGCGGCTATCAACGAAGCTGGAGGACTCTCCCTTAGACAATACGGCTTAAGAACCGGTAAATCAACTCTTGGAGCTATTAAATGCGTCATTAAAAGAGTAGAAGACGCATAGGGTTGATGGCACAAATATAAAATAATACAAGTAGTGTTGCTGACGACCTTAGATGTCCGAAATGCCTTCAACACCCCTGGATGGATGGAAAAAGTCGTAATACTGAACCAGAGACTAACCTTATGGGCACAAGTCCAGCATGCCGCAGGCGCAAAAATTACCTACCAACTGAGCAGGCCAATGGCCAACATAAGGGGCCACAGCCAAAAAAAAGAAAGGTCTTAATGTCGACGACAATCAGCGTCCTATTATAAGTAGTTGTATGTATATAGTGTCAGGTGATGCAATATCAGTTATAAGCGGTAATGCCCCAATTAGTCTTCTTGCATACGAAAGGAAAAAGCTTTGGGAGCTAAAGAAAACATTCGAAAATAACAAGGGCAGAATAGAACAATTAAATAAAGACATAGCAAGGAAGCTGGGGGAATGAGAGCGCAGCAGATGGAAGGCTTATGGACAAGCCGTAAACTCGTTGAAATCGACTTTTACACAGATACTTCGTAAAGTACCTCCACAGAAACGTCGAAGAGCCATCATGTCTATACAACGACGCGTCAGATAATAGACTAATAGAGTCATATTTCTCGACAACTGCCAAGGACGAGAAAAAGTTTACATATTGTCTTAACAAGTTCTCAGCCTTCAACGGATTAAGATTGAATACCTTTGAGGCCAAAATAATGCAACGAAGAGGAAATACAAAGCTAGTTATAGTTTTAGTACGTCCCTTTCATCAACGACCCAATCAAACCACCAAAATCAACAAAACAGAACAAATGCTTTTTTCGTCAAAATCAATTTATTTTATTCAAAATAGACCCCTTCTGCTACAATACAGCTTTTTGCATAGTCCAAAAGCATGTCGAACGAGTGTTTTAGCTCGTTGGCCGGTAAAGCCGCCTGTATGCCGATGCAAGCCTTTAAATAGCCTCTACGGCTGCATAACACTTTCCTTTCATGGGCAAATGCAACTTTTCGAAAAGGAAGAAGTCGCACGTTGCCATATCGGGTGAATACGGGGAGTGGTTAATGGTCAAAATGTGATTTTTGGTCAAATAATCTTTCACAAGCGTCGATCGATGAGTCGGCGCATGATCATGCAACAAACGCCAACTTTCATCCTCAAACGCTTCAAAACTCCAAGGTAGAATACCGCATTAACGTTTTGGCCGGGTGGAACAAATTCTTTGTGAACAATGCCATGGAATAATAAAAACAAATCAGCATTTTCTTCACTTTTGACTTCTCCATGCGCAATTTTTTAGGTTTCGCCACGTCCGGTGCCTTCCATTCAGCACTTTGGCGTTTCGTTTCGTAATCAGTCACACAGTCACAATTTTGTAAACCAGTCGACATATAGATGGTGCCACCAGGGGGCGCTAGATTCAAAAAGTCCTGTTTACTTAGGAAAACACCTTGTATATAGCTGCGATACTATAAAAGTATCCACCAAATCTTACACCAACTTTAAGCACACAATAAACCAACACAGCCAATAAACAACACAAATATATTATTACGCGCCATTTCTCCACACTTTTTGCTCCACTAATTAATTTCACTAAATACCTGACTAATATTGCTCAACATTACGAATGCCAACATGCGCAGCGCAGCGTGTATTTCACCAACAGCGATTTAATTGCTTAAACAGGTTGGTATTTGTATTTGCAGCGTTGGATTACTAAGATTTCCAACGACAAGTACCTGTCACTAGCAATACTACTCAACTGCCGGCCACAACAAATGCAATAAGAACTTCTTAAACAACAACAACACAATCGCTCTTAGCTTGGAATACTCAGAAAACTTGCGCTCAAACAAAAGTATTTGCTATTTGCTAAAGCGCTGCATTAACTTGTTCACTGTTCAAGTGGCGCTGCCAAGCAGCAAAAGATGTTGAAAAAGTTTTCGTTCAACTCTGTCTGTTGTCTCGGTTACACGCATTTTTCACACACACACACACAACTACTAACTTACAATTTCACGAGCTCTCGACTGCTCAACGCTCCCCGGTTGTTAGCTTTCAATTGGAGTTGCAAGTTTGGGGTGTTGCCCCTACAAGCATACAAGTTGCAAGTGCAACGCGCATGTTGCATGTTTCTACGAAAATATGTTTTGCATTTTGTTGTGTCATTTCCCAATTCACCGTTGTCGTGTTGCATTCGAAGTTTCGTGTAATTTTGCTGCCATTTCAGAATTTATGAAAATTCTTTTGCAAGAACTTAGAAACTAAAGGCGCTGGGCTCTCATTGTTTTGCGTTGCACGCTTCGGCTTTATTCCGAGTATTGTGTTTAGTAGTAAGTAGTTTCATTTTCATAAGCTGCTTGCTTCCAACACGGGTCGGCTAGATCTCCTAAGAGATTTGCTGGCTTTGGCCTGCAGTGGAATCTCTTTTGATTGTTGTTGTTGGTTTTCATGCGTTTCATTGCTTTTATTGTTGCATTTCTCGTTTAGCACTTTCAAGTGTCGTCGTGCCATGTTTGCGCGAAAAGTTTCGCTTTTGCTGCTACCTGCGCTGCAGTGCTTAAGTTTCCTTTTTTGTCCCTCTGCTCTTCCTCTCGTTTCTAGTAATTTTCTAGCAATTATTGCTTCTTTCGTTACATTCATTTGCGTTCATTTCCCGTTTCACTGCTTAATTACAGCATGAATGTAATCAAATAAGCTGTTACTTGTCTTAGTGAATGTCGTTTATTTAAAGCTAAGTCGAAGATTAGAGGACCGCCATTTTGTAGTACCCTTTTTCTTCCAAATAGGGCTCAGTCTAGACGAGCAAATTTCTTTTCAACGAACATTCTCTTGAGATCTGTTTACAGATAAAAATAGCTTGAGCTAGATCGGAAAGATACGGTATATTAAGTTCTCAACGATTTTTTCAATATCTAAATGGAAAGTATCATGGTTGGAGAGAAATAAAGACTTTTTATAGATCGATGGAAAAGCTTGATTTCATTATAACCTTTCTCCTAACTCTCGTCTACCATACTTTATATTATTACTGTATAGGTGACTCAAATTAGCTTGGTTATACGATCCCACCTACGAAAGCCAGAAGACATTTTATTCTATCCTTATTTCACCACGATATAATATGTAAATTAAGTTAGGAACTCCTGTAGGTGATATAGGTCTGAGCACACTGAAGTTATAGAGGAAGATTACGAAGCCGTTTACCCAATCGATGGCAATGACATAGATGTTCAATTGCCCGTTCCTCCTTACCTGAGGAGACTCCCTACCGTGTGACTTCTTCAATCTCTAAAGGAAATATCAAAATATACATGACTGAAATCAGTGGAGTTAGAATCGACAGAAAAATGTCATTCCATACAGAAATCTAAGGAGATTTGGTCTTTCTGTTAGTTGTTACTTGATTTTCACTCAGCTTGATTTGCAATTTCATAACGAATAGACCTCCTCCGGAAAAAGGTTTGTAAATTCTCCAAATTTATCACTAAAACGAGATGTCCACCGATACCGATTTAAGCAAGCGATGAAGCTCATTTTTTGTTGAGAAGTATGATGATTAGCAACATAGTTACTGTTGGGAATTCTTAAAAAAAAAAGTACCGAAAACAGGTCTCTTTGGACAATTCCGAACCCACTTTCATGGAAAGCATTATAACTGCGGATGAGACATGGAGTTTGGCATGGAAACAAGTCAACAATCAATGAAATGGAATCCGTTTTCAGTCGATCGTAGAGATGAAACAAAATTCGTTGAAGAAGCTGACGACCATACCAAAAAGTGCACATAAAGTGTTACGAGGACTGGAAAAATCGTTGGCATAAGTGTAATACATCTGTTGCATATTACTTTGGAGGCTACAAAATAAATATTAATGAATAATTCAATATTTTTTCTACAACTCCGGAGTACTTTTTTGTCACAATGTATTTAGTTGGCATACTTGGGTTAATAAAAGAGGAAGCACCAATTTGTCAAACAATCCTTCTTGATGACCTGAGGCATTAAAATTGTGCTATTCTCGCTGATCTTCTACCTTTTTATTAATTAAATGAATTCGTGCGACTGAACGAATGCCCAAATTGACGATTGCTGCCTTAAAATTATGAAATTCACTGGGTTTTCTACTTTTTCTTCTATACCAAGCATGTAGTTTTTTCAGCATAGAATGTTCATTTTCCTTTATTGATTGTTTTTCCTTTTCCTTACATATTTTTACATACCAAAATTATTTGTCTTTCTGCCATTATAAATTCATTTCTATGGCAGTTTTTCGAATTGCTTTTTGCTGATTCAAGCTCTTGCTTAAATTTCGTGCGCTACATTTCTATTCACGAACAGAATCAATGTTTTTCTGAATATTATTTCACTACGCTGCATAAATTGTCTGCCCTTTCTTTAGTTATACAGTTCGTAGATACTTTTTCCATATTTTCTAACACAACACATATACACTTATTTGAATAAACATGCAAATAGCACTCCTTTTACAAATTCTCTGCAACCCTTTCACTCGATTTGTTTTGATTTGGGTTCATTCAACAGAAACGTGGGGACTAACTGTGTTGCCATTGAAAGATGCCATTTTTTTCCAACCGTAACAATATCTCTTTGGCATTACACGTGCTTTATCGCAGCAAGTGACCGAAAAATTTATTCAGCATCTGTCAGTTTATTGATACAATTTTCCAGCAACAGCTGTTGCATTAACAACGCTCCTAATTGAATCAATTGTGGCAAGCATCGATCAAAGCTGGGGTCATTTGCAAAGCAGACACTTTTTGCTAGCAATTATAATGTAATAAGGTTAACTTAATAAAGAATTAACTGCCGGAGTGTTCGATAACTTTTGGCCGACGAGTGAAGTGACTGCGCAAAGCACGGATCAATGACCTTAATACTGTAGTAATTTAAAAAGAAATATCTTTTAATGATTGAAAACTTTTATATTTCTTCTTTATAACGCACAACAAAACTTTAAACCCAATAAATACCGAAAATGTCATAAATAAATCACCGACATAAGTCGTTACTCATACGCCGTACACCATAAAAATTAACAGAAATTAAGTGGAAAAATTGAGGCATGCAAGTTGTTTAACGACATGCAACAAGAAGCATAACTACTTGAAGTGAATAATGGAAAATATAAGAAGGTTAAAAATCACCATGAGACGAACGAGCTAAAATATTAGCAAACGAGAATGTATGGAAGCGCACAACTTAAAATATAAGCAAACGAAATATACGAAATATATAAGTCAGAGAAAAAACGGAGTATGAATATGCAGAAAGTGCTTGAAACAACGTAAAGTCAGCATGTGCTTGCATAAATTTCATAATACAGGGTGTTACAAAGGTTAAATTGTATAAATTCTACTCTGTTTGCGGAAGGGAAACATAATTTTGAAAAATTATTAATTTCAATTAAATGAGTTTTAAATATGACATTATTGAGGCTCAATAAGCTCTTTTCCACATAAAAATTCTAGCTATGATGCTGCTCCTTCTGTATTTACACTTCATCACCATTTTTGTTAATTAAAAATCTTAAGAAAAAATAGACAGTGAAAGAGCGAAACTTCAATCTGCTAAACTTAAACTACTTCCAATTCTAGACGCTCTCATGTAACCACCATTTAAATCTGTACTCTATATATCTCAGTTTTGTTATGATTGAGGCTGCCGCTGTGCTGCCAGCTTTCCAATTCTCAGTGGACTGACACAAGATTGGCGTCAAATTTTCCACCGCAAAACTACCACCGAGTGTGGTTTTAAGTTTTTCCCTTGCACTTAAAAAGCAAGGGCTATAAAAGAATACATGCTCAAAGTCTTCAAAGCACTCTGAACACATCAGACAATTCGGACTAATGTCTTTTTGGAATCTGTACAGATAGCTTCTAAAGCACTCGTATTTGGGTTATGTGGAAATCCAAGCCTTCATGTTCTCTATCTATCCATGAATGGATGTTCGTTGTCAACGTCTTTTGTGTGAGGTCTGCCACCGCTGTTGTCATATTATTGTTGACTCTCACTTTTCTTTTGGCTTCTTTAGACTGCTCTGATATCTTGTATACCCCCTCGTATTCGTCACATATGGATGTCAAAGGGCATCATACTGGCTATTACTTCGGCAGCATCAATTGGTATGTGCGGAAAGCACTGATAACTCTTAGTGCCGACAGCACTGTGCTTGTTTGTCTGTCATATGCTTTAATACCCAATTACTTTATTTGTGGCTATGAACGAAGCTCACACTCCCCTGTGGTGAGAGATAAACTTTCCTATACTTTTCTAGTACTTATGAGCAATACTTCTCTCTTTTGCTCAACCAGTTCTAAACTCATTGAGAAGAACCGTTTATGCACTCATTAATTTTCTCCGGAGGTCATCAAGGTGGTTAACCACTGCTTTTACAATAAGGTCGCCTGCGTATGCAATTAATTTAAGGGCCTTAGGGTTGGTGTCTCCTTAGTACCCCATCATACATTAGGATCCATAGATGAAGGCCTAGAACCGAACCTTGCGGTACTCCACTCGAAATAGAGTTTCAATATGCTTGTCATCATATATGTGTATTATACATATTTCTGTGTTGTCCAACGACTGACAAGGGTAAATAAATTTTCAATTCCCTTGACAGCAGGGTTATGACAGAGGCTGTTTCTTTTAAGATGTTTAAAAATGTTTAAAAAGGACATGCTATTTTTTGAAACCTACTTGTATGTCGGTCGCCTCTTAAATGATATTCAACGTCAAATATTTATTTTCCTAAATGGCTTGGAGCATTATTCCGAAGCCTTGGCCGGACATAAATCCGTACGCGTTCCAATTATGTAGGCTCGTCTATTGTGGGAATAGTCTGAAGTAATGGTATTGCAGATCAGTAGACGCGATTTCTAATTAAGGACCGTATCTTATATTAAACTCTACGAATTATAAATTTTTCCAAAAAAAATAGGGATTCAGCCTTCTAAGTTTTAGACTTACTTCTAACTGGAAATTCCTTTCTAATCGGATGATTCTTTCTAACCAGAAACAATTTTTTTTTCCGCATACTCCTTATGTGTTCCATACTTTGATCAATTTTGCTGAAACTACCTTAGTTATCTGACTTTAACTCTAATTTTTATATCAACCCTTCCAAATTAAGTACAAAAAACTGCGCTTTAGTTTCTCAATATTTTTAGGCAACAAAATAGAGTTTTGTCATTTGCCGCAGCTTTCTTTTTTTTTACTTTCCTTTTTTTCAATCAGTAGCACCAAAAAACAAGCGAACCACCCTTTAGCCATTACGCTGTGAATTTTCTCCAACAATTACAACACAACTGCGTCCACAAATATGCCAACGAAAGCGTGGCAGCAGTGCAAGGATTCAACGTGCAACAACAGACTGTCACAGTGCATAGTATATTTGCATTGTGGATTGCTTTTTCGTATTTGCACATGTCTGCCATGTAGGCCAGAGAAATGGAACACAGTCAGGGGTGCGGTGCTCAATGGTCACTTCCTTTTCAACAGCACACAACTCATGTACAAACTTATATTGCAATCAGACTGTGACTTGCACTACGAAAGTACCCATTTTTTATCTTCATCGTCATCATCATCGTCATGGTCATCATTATGATGTTCCTCATTGCCACGCATGCTTTCGTGCTCGCCTCTTATCAATGCAAACGGACATCGCTCACTGTCCATTATGCCGTGTTTGCCAACACCAACAACCAACAGTAATGCTTAATTTCCGTTTCCTTCAATTTCATGCGCAATTTTTCTTCTTTGTTTACCTGTGTATGTGTTGTTTTTTATTTTATTTTATTTTTTAATTTTATATTGCACTTTTTAACGACCTTTCTCTTTTGTGTATATTTGTATGAATGTGTGTTTGCTTAACGGTTCTTGTTGACTCATGAAGCATTCCCCACATTTCAAGCCGATATTTTTTTAATAATGAAATATTTTGTTAATTTTTAAAATACTCGTAAGGTGGCATATAGTAATTCCGTTTGTGTATGTCAATTGGGAGCTCACATGGGTCTCGGCAAAATTGCTTTGTTGCTGTCTTTTATTATGTTTGCTCATTTCGTTGAGCTTCATTCTCTTGGACGCTTATAAAAAAGCAAGCTAAAATATTTCTTTATTAAAACCAGTCGCAGCAAATAAACCAATTTTTAATGAGGGTACTTTATTTGTATGATTTTTATACACAAGCAATCTTGGGTACAGAAAAAGACTTTTGCGTTTTTCCTCAAGGCAACAGTTTTGCAAAGTAGTTATACTACTGTGCCCAAAAAATAAGGTGACATTTTTTTATTTTGAGAATTCTTTGTTTATTCTTCCAAATGAATTTCAGCCCCTTCAAAGTAATTCCCTCCCGATGCAATGCACTTATGCCAACGGATTTTCCAATCTTCGAAACACTGCTTGTAGTCACTTTCCGGCTTGAATCTCCTCTATCGTATAAAAACGGTGTCCCCGGAGCGGTCTTTTGAGCTTGGTGATCAGCCAGAAGTCGCACGGCACCAATTCAGGTGAATACGGTGATTGCGGAACGATATGGGTTGTGTTTCTGGCGAAATTTTCACGAATTACGAGGGCAGTATGGGATGGTGCATTATCATGGTGTAAAAACCAAGAATTGTCTTTCCACAATTCCGGCCTTTTTAGGCAGATAGCGTTACCCAAACGACGCATAACGTTCAAGTAATATTCCTTGTTGACTGTTTGACCGGTTGGAAGGAATTCATAATGCACAACACCACGATAATCGAAGAAAACAGTCAACATGACCTTGATTTTTGAGCGACTTTGGCGCGATTTTTTTGGTCTCGACTGTCTTTTGGCACGATACTCGCTCGATTGATCGGTTGTTTCTGTGTCGTAAGCATAGATCCTAGTCTCACCGCCAGTTATAATGCATTTCATGACACCCTGGTAGTCGAAAAGCATCGTTTCACACACTTCAACGCGACGCCTTGTTTCCAAAAAATTCAATGTTTTCGGTACCAATCGAGATTTGACGCAATTGAGACCCAAAACATCCTTCAAAATGGTACTGGCTGAGCTTTTCGATATGCCAACTTCATCAGCAAGGTTTCTAATTGTTAATCGACGGTTTATCAACACCAAATCTTTGATTTGTTGAACGTGAGCTTCTTCAGTTGAGGTTGATGGTCGCCCTGGACGCTCTTCGTCTTCGACACGTTCACGGCCGGCTTGGAACTCACTGTACCACTTGTAAACATTTTTTTTTTGACATAGCCTTATCACCAAAGGCTTTCTGCACCATCCTCAACGTATCCGCAGCAGAAAATTGATTCCGTAAACAACATTTAATGCAAATTCTTTGCTCAACAAATTTCGAAATTGCAAAAAACGAAAACTCACTTTTAGCAGCTCACAAAACGACACGTATCTCAAACACTAATGAATATTTTGAAATGAAATTTTACATAAATGTGACTGCCAGTACTATCAACCTAAAAAAAAAATAATTCTCCAAATCCTTCGACGCGCGCGTTTAAATAAGTCACATTCATGGGTCTGAATGTAAGCTACTTGATTTTATTTGTACTAAAATATCGTAAATAAGAACTAATATTTTTACATCCATTTTTTTACTAGTTATTTATTAATTTTTAAAGAAAAAAAATTTAAAAACTAAAAAAGTAAAAAATTATGAGCTGACGAAGGGGGGGGTCTCTAAAAATTTCCACGTGACCATGCCCATGATTTCAACCCTCCTAGTTATCTAAACCAAAAAGAAAAAAAGATTATTAATCGGGAATTGTCGCAATGGTGGGAACTACGGAAAAGTGGGAAACATTTTTTTCACAAAATGGCGCTCCTGAAAATTTTTTTTTATCACTTTTTCTGATATTTCGAATTTTTAAAAATAATAAAAATAAATTTTTTAAAGGGGTGGTTCCAACCATAACAAGCCTATAAGTCCAGTAGAACCTGAGAAATCGAGGGCATCGCCCGAAAAAGTCAGTTTTGAGAAAAACCGTTTAAAGTTTCGCGTTCCGGCCGAAAGTTTGGATGGCGGGTCAGAAAAATGCCTATATCTCCGAAAATAATTGGAATTTTGAAAAATCCTCTTGTACACATATTTTTGAAAGTTAAACTTTAAAAATATAAAAAAAATTGATTTTTAAATTTCTAGACTAGAATACCCCCTTAAATTCAAATGTCACCTTTTTTTTAAAGGTTTGAATGTAAGCTACTTGATTTTATTTGTACTAAAATACCGTAAATAAGAACCGAGAATGAGCACTTCATCACGTTTTCCTATATTACATTTGTGATACTTAAGCTATATCAAAATTCAAAATTTCGAACACAAATTATAACGTATCATTTATAGATAATTTTGCCAAATATGTCATTGACTTAAGGCTTATAAGTAATTTACCAAAAAAATTTTGTAAATGGTAAAGCAATCGCGTCTGCACTGGAACTTTTCCTAGAGATACATATATGTTTTTAAATATTGAAAAACAACAACACAATTCATATAAACTACATATATGTAAGCAATTTTGCTTACAACATTGCCCACAATCCAGTTGCGACTTTTATTTACATTCAATTGCCAAATCTAATTTTCATTAAAAAAAATATTTATTTGCCCAAATTTATGCGATATTTACAATAAATTTTAGCTATCACAGCTACCGCTACACGCCGATAAAGCGGAACGAAGCATTTATAATGCGACCAATGAGTGTAGGCTGCTTAATATTCCGTATTTAGCCTCAACGCTCAAACTCACGGCCATTTGCGCATATAATTGGGTCAACAAAGATTTATACACATAATATTGACGTTTAAATGCGGTAAATTTATGGTAATTATAAACGATAAATCTTTATTAAATTGCCGAGGTTGACCGTGTATGAGTAAAAGGTGTATAAAAGTGGACCAAAGTGGATACCAATGACTGGCAGTCCGATAAAAAAGTAATTTTCAAAGTCAAACACGTGTAGATAAGCAAAAAACAGCAAGGAAACGAAAAAACTTAAAAATTTTAAATTCTCAACATTATTTAGAGTTTTTTCAACCCAAAAACGTATATTCCTCTAACTTCCATCATTACATGCGCATTTATTTGCACAACAATTTCATCCTCTTATATATAGCAAACACCAAAAACATTTACGTTATTTGTGTATGTGCGTGCACGAAGCCAAAATTTATTTACCCGCAATTACTTGGTGCCGCCAACCCGAACACACACCCGCTTAGTCCCCATGGTTTTCGCTCAGTACTAATTTATGCCCAGCGGTGCGTATGAGTAATGCAGTTACCGACGGAGTTCACAGCATAAACGTGGTACATAGTACATACATATGTACTTACATGTACGCATATGCGACTGTCAGTAGATTGGTTTGTATTTGCTTATTTGACTAAATGTGAGGCAAATACATATTAGTAATGTAATTAGACGTAATTAATATTGCATTTAGCGTAAAGGAGCAAACGCTAATGGGGGTTAAAGTTCAACAGTATTGGCATGTAGTACTGAATACTTAAATTTAGAGTTAAAGATAGAATTATATAATATTATTAGACTTAAATTTTTATAAATTGAATCATTGACTTCTTAATTACAAGTACAAAGAGAGGAATTTTTTTTTAAATTTTTAAATTTTAAATTTTAAACCAAGCCAAATTTTGTGAAGATATCTCGTCAAATAAAAAACATTTGAATATCAGAAAATAAATTGGCCAGGCCAGTTTGTATGACGATGTGATTAATTTGTTCAGGGGAATATGTCTGTGAACGCCGTCTATATAATATTTGTCAAATACAAAAGTCTTCCTTACAAGGACCTGACGAAGAAATGGACGGGTGCAACATATCTGATCGACATCTCAAAAGCTAAGAGACTATTTCGCGTATATACAGAGATTGGAACAGACAAAAGGACTTAACTAAAGCGAATCAGCTTGTCACACATCTAACAAGGCTCTCCAAAATAATTTTTTTTAGTATGGAAAATGTAGAAAATTGGCATATTATATGGTGCCCAAACGAGGCAACTAATGCAACATATAGATTATGTTTAGGTTGTATCTGTTTTGGAAATTGATGCTTAGAAAAGGTTTGTCGAAAATTTCTTAGAGAACCAATTTGACACTTTTC
>CM050323.1:100323428-100354666 GCA_027475135.1 Bactrocera correcta | reverse complement strand
GTTTAATGAATAATATTTTTAAATACAATGAGCAAAGAGTTATATAAGTATAGTATATGGTATGCAGTTATAAAATCCCGAAATATCAAAAACGGTAAGTTATTTTTACAAATATATTACATAAAATCAAAATACTATTTACTTAGGGGAACAGACACTGCCTTTTAGCAGCAAAAAGACATAGCAAACGCAGAGGCAGTTGCATACATGCAAACATGAATTTCCCCCTGGCTAATACTACTGAGAGAATTCCCATCACACAGCTACCTTGAGATGCTGCATTTAAATGATCACACAAATGCTTGACATGGCATGCTGCACTAATTGGTATGAGTTATGTATGGACAAATGTGGGATGGCAACTCTATCCTGAGCGAGCTGACTCAGCGATCTGTGGCATCAACGGACGGAATGGACGAGGAGTGAGAGACGAGACGGCGAGTGCGACGGGTCGAGTGTTTGAATTACTTCTTATTACATTTTTTGAACTTTTAATGAATATAAACATTTTCATATTACATTCATATTACATTTATAATATACTTTTAAAAATAAACGTGAAAGTTATATTTACATATATCAAAATCTACATTTTGGGGGCTCGTCCATAAGTGGAAAATTTTCTGTGTGCGTGCGTGTGTGCGATTCGGCATAATGGCGTCGCTTGGTGCCTTTGAAAAAATTCGTGGAAATCTAAAGCGTAGTAGAAAAGAGGCTATCGCGGCGTTGCACAAGTTTGTATTTGAAAGTGACGGTGACCGAGCAAACCGCAAACGGTTGCGCGAATTCGAAGGATTTTTGTTTGATGCCAGCGACGAGGCATACTTACAAAAATTAGCATACGTAGACAAAAATTTAAACGAAAACGACCTCGCTTGTATATGCAACATTTTAAGTTTAAATTACAAATGCGAAAATTTAAAACATTACATATTTGAAAATCTTCAAAAGGGACGCTTGTTATGCGCAGGCGCTAACGACGACGACGGCAGCGACAGCGCTAACGAAAACGAAGAGAGCGACGACGAGAGCAACGACGGCGACGGCGCAAGCAAAGACGATGCAAGCGACGTGGCAAGCTCAAAACACATCAACGATGGCGTAAATCAACGAGTACAGACTATGGGAGTAAATTCAACGAGAACAACGAATATAAGAAAAAATATTAACGACGATTGCTTTCTCTCTTTTGCAAATGAGGGTGAAGCGAATATAAGTACAGACGCGGCGAGAAATATTACGACACAAATGTCACGGTTTGCTATTAATTTTAGAGACATAGAGGATTCTGTGAGAACATTTGACGGCACTGAAAAAATACCAGTTGAAATATGGATAGAAGAGTTTGAAGAAACAGCGGCAATTATGTGTTGGGACGAATTTCAAAAATTTGTGTTTGCTAAAAAATCGCTTAAAGGACTTGCTAAACTTTTTATATCAAGTGAAAGAGGTATCACATCGTGGGCAAAATTAAAGCTATGTTTACTTGATGAATTCAAATCAGTAACTAATAGTGCACAATTGCATAAATTGCTTGTGGGTAGAACAATGAAGGAAAATGAAAGTGTGCTGGAGTATTTCTTTAACATGAAGGAAATTGCTGCACGTGGCAATATCGAAGAATGCGCGTTAATTCAATACGTTATTGACGGAATATTAGATCTAAACATTAATAAAACAATTTTGTACGGCGCGAAAAATGTAAAAGAATTTAAGGAAAAACTTAATTGTTATGAACGTATACGCGAAAGAAACAAGCAAGTGACGGTGAAAAAACAGCTGAAAAAAGTAATTGACAAAAAAGAAAATGACAAAAATATTAAACGAGACTTTGTGTGTTATAACTGTGGTGCAAAAGGGCACAAATCAGTAAATTGCGATAAAAAAGAAAAAGGTACAAAATGTTTTGAGTGTCAGCAATTTGGCCATATAGCGAAGGATTGTGTGTTTAAAAAATCTAGCAACAACGCAAAAAGTGTAAACATAGTGAGTGCAAAAGACGATATTATGCACAAGTCAATTAGCATAGATGGTTTGTATTGTAAAGCTTTGTTTGACACCGGTAGCAAAGTTAATATAATATCATTCGATTTATACAAGACATTAAATAGGCCGGCAATGAGTGAATCAAAAATTCTGCTGACTGGGTTTGGTAAAAAATGTAATTTTAAACCAATGGGTGAAATAGAAAAAACAATAAAAATTGACGATGACTATTACGATTTGTTGTTCCAAGTGGTGGCAACTGAGTTTTTGGAAGTAGATATGATTATCGGTGCTGACTTTTGTTTATTAGCTGAAATAAAAATTAACCCTTCAGGACTTAATATAAGAAAATTGAATAGTGAAAATGAAAATAAGGCGTTTTCTGTGTTTAACATTGAAATTGAACCAGAGAGTGATGATAAAATAAATATTGACGTAGGTGCTAGTGCGTATGCTAGACAAAAAGTTTTTGAACTGGTAAAAGACTACAAACCAAATAAGTGTAAATCTACCAATGTGCAAATGAACATAGTGGTTAAAGACGAAAGCCCAATATTTTGTACGCCGCGCAGATTGCCTTTTAGTGAGCGATGTGTTGTAGACGACCAAATTGAGCAATGGCTTAGTGAGGGTATAATTGAAATATCGGAATCGGAGTATAGTAGTCCGATTGTCCTTGTCAAAAAACGCGATGGTACATCTAGGCTATGTGTGGATTACCGTAGATTAAATAAGGTAATCATCAGAGACAGATTTCCACTACCACTGATAGAAGACCAATTGGATAGACTACAAGACGCGAAAGTCTTCAGTACAATTGACCTGAAGAACGGTTTTTTTCATGTCCCTGTGGCAAAGAGTAGTCAAAAATACACGTCGTTTATTACGCATAGTGGTCAGTATCAATTCTTAAAGGTGCCGTTTGGTCTTGCAAATTCGCCGAGTGTTTTTCAGCGTCACATCAACGCAATTTTCCGTGATTTAATGCGAAGCGGCATTGCACTGTCGTACATTGATGATATCATAATACCAGCTAGTGATGAAAGTGAGGCTTTGAACAATTTAGAAAAAGTGTTTAATGTATGTAGAGACCATGGACTGCAAATAAACTTTAAAAAATGTCAGTTTCTTAAAAGAAAAGTAGAGTTCCTTGGACATACAATTGAAAATCAGCAAATTACGCCTTCCCAAAGTAAAACCGAATCTTTGTTAAAATACAAACTTCCACAAAACCTTAAGCAATTAGAAAGTTTTCTAGGGTTAGCTAATTACTTTAGAAAATTCATAAGAAACTTTTCGACGATAACTAAACCCCTTAGTGATTTAAGAAAACAAAATAGGAAATTCGAAATGAGAGAAGAGCAAATAAAATCATTTGAGACGGTGAAGCAGCTTTTAAGCCAGAAACCAGTTTTGAATATTTTTAATCAGCGTTATGAAACAGAGGTGCACACAGACGCGTCCGCCGATGGTTACGGTGCCGTACTCCTACAAAAATCACCAGAAGACAAACAGTGGCACCCTGTGTATTACATGAGCAAGAAGACAGCAGATGCAGAGAAGAAATATTCGAGCTATGAGCTAGAGGTGTTGGCAGCTATCGAGGCGTTAAAAAAATTTAGAGTCTATTTACTCGGTTTGCACTTTAAATTGGTGACAGACTGTAAAGCCTTTACAAAGACATTGGAAAAAAGAGATCTGTGCACAAGGGTGGCTAGATGGGTACTCTTTCTGCAGGAATACGACTACGTAGTGGAGCACAGGTCAGGCTCGCAAATGAGACATGCCGATGCTTTGAGCAGATATGCCGTGCTAAGTATCAACAGTGAAAGCATACTTACAAAAATTCATCGCGCGCAATCCCAAGACGAAGAACTACAAACGATAAGGGAAGTACTAAAGCATAACTCTGCATACGACGACTATTTCATTAAGGGGGCGTTTTGTACAAGTTGATCGACGACGTTGAATTGTTGGTGGTACCTCAAGAAATGCAGAGAGCCATCATCAAGCAAGCGCACGAAAGAGGGCACTTCGGAGTCAAGAAAACGAAAGAACTTATAACCAAAGAATATTTTATACCGGAACTAGAAGTGAAGATCCGAAATACTATTACGAATTGCGTGCAGTGTGTTGTAGGCAACCGTAAGCAAGGTAAACGAGAAGGAGAACTGCATCCTTTAACCAAAGGAGACCAGCCGTTACATACGTATCACGTCGATTTTCTAGGGCCTTTAGAATCTACAAGCAAGCAATATAAACATATATTCGCGGTAATCGACGCTTTCACCAAATTTTGTTGGCTTTACCCAACCAAAACGACATCTGCTAAAGAGGTAATTTCAAAGTTAGAGATACAGAGTGCTGTATTTGGCAACCCATTTCAAATAGTATCAGATCGTGGTTCGGCGTTCATGTCTGAAGATTTCAAAGCGTACTGTGGGGCGGAAAACATCATACACTGCAAAGTAACTACAGGTCTACCCAGAGCCAATGGTCAAGTGGAGAGGCTCAATGCGACAATTAGCAATGTTTTAGCCAAACTAAGCATTAAAGATCCGACGAAGTGGTACAAATATGTGGATAGCGTACAGAAATCTATTAACTCGACGTACACAAGAAGCACTGGTCATACACCGTTTGAATTATTAGTAGGTACTAAAATGCGTACTAAAGACGACCATGATGTAAATCAGCTAGTTCAAGACGAAATCGTGAAGAGCTACAACGACGGCCGTGAAACAATGCGAAAAGAAGCGAAACAACAAATACTGAAATTACAAGACGAAAAACGAAAATCCTATAACCTTCGTCGCAAAACCCGCAACCCGCTACAAAGATGGCGATCTTGTGGCTATTAAACGTACGCAGTTCGGTGGAGGGTTAAAGCTTAAACCAAAGTTTTTGGGTCCATATAGCGTGGTAAAAACAAAAGCAAACAACACGTACGATGTTTTACGAGTCGGTGACGGCAAAGGCGCCAAACGCACGACAACATGTGCAGAGTATATGAAGCCTTGGCCGGAGAATGATATAGTCAGTGGCACATTCGAGTCGAATGCCTAGCAGGATGGCCGAGATGTGGGATGGCAACTCTATCCTGAGCGAGCTGACTCAGCGATCTGTGGCATCAACGGACGGAATGGACGAGGAGTGAGAGACGAGACGGCGAGTGCGACGGGTCGAGTGTTTGAATTACTTCTTATTACATTTTTTGAACTTTTAATGAATATAAACATTTTCATATTACATTCATATTACATTTATAATATACATTTAAAATAAACGTGAAAGTTATATTTACATATATCAAAATCTACACAAATACATATATAAACAGCAGAATGTATGTATGCAAAGGCAGACATGCGTGCAACAAGCTGCATATTAGCACACCTGCAGCATAGCAAACTTATGTGTGAACAAATTTGCTTGCACTCACATGCCAATTTGCTTAACCATATATCCTGGCAAAACACATGCAAGCATACAAGCATATACAAATAAATAAATTCTTAGGCAAATGTATGCATCAGCATGAAATGTATGCATGAATGTGTGCATGTACCGTTTACCCAATCGTAAATTATGTGCGTGTAATCTACTCAGCAACAGCTGTTCGAGTCAAGCACGCACTAACATATGTATGTGTGTATAGGTGAGCATGAGTGCATACGGAAATAATTGTTATTGTTGTTGACAATTGCTGTAGGTGAATGTAGCAGAAGCTTGTTGCAGCTGCTGTGGCAAACAATGTGCTCGTATCGGCTGGCTTTGTTGTTGTATGTATTATAGTGACACATTCGGAGACATGCTACATGATTGTTACTGTAGCCAACTCTATGCGAATTTCACCATTAATGTTTAATATGTGTAAGTGCTTAAAGTTTGGATGTGTGGATGTTGCAGGTGGAAGTGATTTTGTGCAGCATTTGCGCGAATTGTTCAACTAATTTGGTCTATCGAAATCTATTGTACTCATATGAATGCTTATATACTACTGTGACCAAAAAGTAAGGTGACATTTTAATTTAAACTGCGCGCGTCGAAGGATTTGTATTATTATTATTATTTTTTTTGTTTAGGTTGGTAGTACTGTCAGACACATTTATGTCAAATTTCATGTCAAAATATTTATTAGTGTTTGAGATACGTGTCGTTTTGTGAGCTGCTAAAAGTGAGTTTTTCGTTTTTTGCGATGTCGAAATTTATGGAGCAAAGAATTTGCATTAAATTTTGTTTACGAAATCAATTTTCTGCTGCGGATACGTTGAGGATGGTACAGAAAGCCGTTGGTGATGAGGCTATGTCTAAAAAAATGTTTACAAGTGTTATAGTGAGTTCCAAGCCGGCCGTGAACGTGTCGAAGACGAAGAGCGTCCAGGGCGACGCCGCTACAACAACAACAACAGCGTCCAGGGCGACCATCAACCTCAACCGACGAAGCTCACGTTCAACAAATCAAAGATTTGGTGTTGAAAAACCGTCGATTAACAATTAGAGACGTTGATGATGAAGTTGGCATATCGAAAGGCTCAGCCAATACCATTTTGAAGGATGTTTTGGGCTTCAAGCGCGTCAAATCTCGACTGGTACCGAAAACATAGAATTTTTTGGAAAAAGGCGTCACGTTGAAGTGTGTGAAACGATGATTTCTGGCTACCAGACTATCATGAAACGTTAAACATTATAACTGGCGATGAGACTTGAATCTACGCTTACGACCCCAAAACAACCGATCAATCGAACGAATATCGTGCCAAAAGAGAGCCGAGGCCAAAAAATCGCGCCAAAGTCGCTCAAAAATCAACATCGATCGACACCGTTTTTATACGATAGAGGAGATTCAAGCCGCAGCGAAGACGGAACTGAAGGCAATCCCAAAAAGTGACTACAACCAGTGTTTCGAAGATTGGAAAATCCGTTGGCATAAGTGCATTGCATTGGGAGGGGATTACTTTGAAGGGGATGAAATTGATTTGGAATAATAAACAAAGAATTTTCAAAATAAATACAATGTCACCTTACTTTTTGGGCACAGTATGTGTGTATCTCGACAAACTCACATAGTATATAAAATCATAAAACGTTTAGATCACAATTTAACAATAAAAAATTTAAATTTTTTGAGGAAAAATTTTTGTTTTTGGTAGGAAAGACTTAAGAAACTTATGTGAAAGTATTTGTACAACATTTTTAAAAATGTTTTTAGACAAAAAGTAATTTTACTGAAAAATAATTTTTTATTTTTAGAAATATATGTATAATTTTAAAAAATATTTTTCGGTAGGAAATTTTTAAATCTTTGAAACTTTATAAGAAATTACGAAAAATTTAGTTTTAGGAAAATTATTTCTAATTTTTGTAATTTCTTTATAATTCTTAAAAATATTTTTGTATTTTTGTTTTTGGATATTTTATATGTATAATATACATGTATATATTGTACATATGTATGTAATTTTTAGAAATATTCTTGGAAAACTAGGTCTTTAGAAAAAAATTTTTTAAATTTTGGGGAAAATTTTTTTGGGAAAAAAAAAACGTTTGGTATGATAGTTTTAAAATGTTTCGAAAACATTCGAAAAAAATTTTTGAAAACAAATTTTAATTTTTATAAAGTTTTTAAAAATATTTTAGAAAAATTTTCCGAAAGCCCGTTTTAATACTTTAAACATTTTTGTTCGGAAATCCATTTTTAAAGTCTTAACAAAAAAATGTATTATTTATTAGAAAATTAATTAAAATTTCTGGAATTTTCCTATAATTTTAAAAAATTATTTCTGGAACTTTCTTATGATTTTAAAAAATTATTTTTGGTCAGGTGTGCAACATCGCACTATTAGAGCTAAGAATCCAATATAGTTTTAAGTCGACAGCTTTTACAATTCTAAGCACTTTTCAATATTTAATGTCTACAATATATTGAAGTCATGTAGGTAAAATAGATTCTTTACCCCATCTTTGTTTTTTGTCCGCCTATTAAGTAAGCAGCTTGATTAACGACCAAATGGAGCTTTCGTATAATAATCATTCATAATGAGTTGTTTGCTATATTTTTAGTCAATGATCGTTTCATCGATATAACATAATTTGGAGTAGCGCCTTGGGAACAAACATATTGAAGTATAACCTCAAAAAGAGTTTTAGCTGCTTTATCTTTTCTCTTTCAGACTTAAGTTTGGAGAAGTATCACTCTAATTTTTGAATGATGCTATTTAATTAATTATACTCTTCATTTTTAGAATGTATAAATTCTCACATATTTTCAATTCCTTTTGAGTAAATTTATGACTTTTGATTGATTTTAATTAAAGTATTTAGATTTTCTTTACATTATTAATATATACTACAAAATTTCATACTTAATTGCGAAAATCAATTGTTTACTTTTTTTCGTATTTCCAACGTTCATTTCAACTAAACTATTTTTCCATAATTTTTAATGCAATTTTAAATATTTCAAATTTAGACTTTTTGCCATATTTCGCCTTTTTCGTTGTTCTTGCAATTATTGAAAAATTTCGTCGCAAACAATTGCGCAATTTTCGCTAGCATATAACCAATCAATTGGCGCTTGTTTGCTTAAATGCGTGAGTGTGTGACTACATTGACGAGTGTTTGTATATATATCCCACAGAGACTGTTATTTTCCAATACACTTTTGTTGTTATTCTCTAGCCTGCTTTTTTTATTTGTAAGCGATTTTTACAATGCATTTTTAATTGCTGCACGTATGCCAGCCAACCAGCCAGCTGCGGTATTACGTGCCAGTCATCAGTTGCATGTTTGTGCCGCAGCAGCAAAAATCAATACAAAAAGAAGAGGCAAACACAAATCGCAATGCATATGCGTTTATTTACTATATATTGAGATATACATATACTGTTACAAAAAATTATCTTGATATAAAATATATCAATTATACTTCCACAATTCCGGCCGTTTTCAACGAATTTTTCCACGTTATTGACCGTCTGTCCCTCTGTACCAAATTCATGACGCGCCCAACCACGAATATCGAAAAAATATTGAGCATCATCTAGATTTTTGAACGGCTTTGGCGTGGTTGTTTTGGTTTCGACTTGTTCTTTCCCTTTCATTCAAATGATTGTTGACTTGTTTGCGTGTCAAACTCACAAATCCATGACTCCATGTGGAATCGGAATTCTCATGTCCAATGAGACCTGTTTACAGTACTTTTTTTTGAAAAAAAAAAATCAGAGTGCAGCAAGAATGCATTTCATACCCAAAAGATTCACCAAAATTATTCGAACGGACTCGCGAGAAAATTTAGCTCTCTTGGTATCTCTCTAACATCAGTCGAAGGTCGTTCAGAACGAAGCTTGTCCTTGAAAGCATTGCACCATTCGAATGCTTGTGGTTTTGATAAGCAATTTTTCCAACATTCGCAATGATTCCGTGCACGAAATTTGGTTCGAAATACAAAATTTGAGACAAACTCTTTATTCGATACTTTTATCCATAGCAACGCGCTGCTGAGGTGTACCGACTTAAGGGGGTGTTCTAGTCTAGAGGCTCGAACTTCGAGCTTCTTTCAACAACTAGTAAAAAAGAAACACTAGATATTTTTACTATACGTTTTTTTATCAACTGTTTATTAAACTTAGAAGAGTCCACAAAATAAATTTCAAAAAAAATTTTTTTTCATGAAGAAAAGGGGGGAAAAAGAGCCCGTGTCCTAATCGCCATGATTTCTACCCTTGTCGTCATCTGAAAAATAAAACAATGACAGCTTCTTAATGCGTACGAATGTCGCTATGTCATGAAGCCGCAAAACTAAAAAAAAAAAATTTTACATAAAATGGCGGCTACTCAAAAAAAAGATCGATTTTTTCACAAATTTTTCAGTTTTGTCTATTTTTTTTTTTTTTTTAATTTTACAAATTTCAAATTTTTATTTTTTATTACTTCTAGATATATTTAAAGAATATTCGTGCCAAATTTCAAATAAATCGACTGATTGGAACTTGAGATATTGTGGCTACCGCAGCAAAAAAAAGAGTTTTGAGAAAAACGCGTTTAAAATTTTACGTTATACGATATTCGCTCAACCGGTCTAGTTGCCACGTCACTAAATTGGCTATAACTTTGAAAATAATTTGAGTTTTGAAAAATCCTTTGAGGAAGATATTTTTGAATATCAAAACTATCGAATTGTGAAAGAAAAAAATTTTCGATTTTTTCAAATCTCTGGACTAGAATACCCCCTTAAACACCTGCTGTAAACAAACTGATTGATAGATCGCACTCACATTTGGCATAACCCTACCAACTTAGCAAAATGTATTTTTTTTTTTTTTTTTTTGAAATATCTTTTACCCTGAGAATTTAATTAGAATATCTCGGTGCTTTTTTCACAAAATTTATAAACACTACATTGCATACCGTTACGCCAGAAAATAAGACTAAAATAATTGCAAAAATACAATAATCCCACACGTCAGCTTGTTGCAAGTACTATAAGCTCGCAAATACCGTGCATCAACCACACTATTAATTGCAACAATTTGCTGCAATAAATGCTTTTCAAAGTGGCCGCTTTCGAATACCGCACCAAGCGCTTATACGTGCAACAAATACATATACATCTCTTCACACACTTATATATACTATATATATAAATATATACACGTTCAGTGACTTGTATGTGTGTGTACACATATCTAGTGCCATTTGTCAACTTTCAACCTCCACGGTGGCACCTCTCGCCTTGTCGTCCCATCATTCATGCAATTGTAATACTTTTTGTTGACGCAAATTTGCCGCCATTTTTCACTTTGCAATGAAATTTGCCTTTCCCCCGCTCACGACAATTAAATGTTGTTATTGTGTTTGTTGTATTTTTGTTTTCATTTCATTTTTCATTTTTGTTTTTTTTTTCATTTTTGCCTTCTCTTTTGTTTTTATTTTCTTTTCATTGCTGTTTTTTTTTTTATTTTTGCTTTCGCTAGTGTTTTATTATATTTTCTGCCCTCTTTATTGCACTCGTTATTACCCACTATGAATTGCATTTAAATTGCACTGATTTATGAGCGCTTTTTCCAATTCAATAACTGCTTGCTGTCGCACCTTTTTTGCATGATTTATTTGGCTTTTTGTTTCTCTCTGAGTTATGAAAGTTTTTTATGTCTTTGCGTTTTTTTTTTCATGCATAATTTATTGCCTTCGCCTTAGTTGGGATTTTAAAATAATTTTTTAACCATGCAACATAGTTTCAGGCTAATTGCAGTAATAAATATGATTTAGTTTTTATTTATCTTCAAGTAAAAAAATTTCTTATAGCAGTCCTTGGTTCCGTTAGTTCAGTGATACATAATATCTCAAAACTGAGGGGCAGTTCATGTACTATATATATAGTGAAGGATCCTCGAGGAATGGTAATTGCATTTTAATTGATAGAGATATACTTGAATACTAACATGCCTTATGAACGACCTTTTATTTATATTATCCGAAATTTTATTCTGGTCTGATTCGAAATCTGAAATTTTTAGACATTAGTTTGAGGGCTCCCAGTTTGAGATGTATAATATATTAAACCGGCATGATAAAACCGGACCTAGAAGAGTTTGATTTAAAAGGAAAAAGTAATTTCTCAGGTTTTCGAAATAAGATCTCAAAAATTAAAATTTTGCCTCCAGAATTCCAGTTTATACTTATTGAAAATTAAGCATACCGGCATCATATACGTTTTCCCTTTATTTTAATAGTAATTCTTCTTCGGTTATAGCCGAGTTAAGAACAGCACGCCAGTCGTTCTTCTTTTGTTTAGCACCAATTGGAGATTTCAAGTGTGGCCAGGTCCTTCTCCACTTGGTCTTTCCAACAAAATGCAGGTTTTCTTCTTCCTCTGCTTTCCCCGGCGGATGCCGCCTGGAATACTTTCAGAGCTCCATTCAGACAACATTACCTAGCACCGGCATACGCTAGTTGCTGTACACTCTTGTAGAAGATAGTACCTTCCCTATTTATTCTGCAGCTCGAATTAGATTAGATGGTATCGTGGGATGGAGCCATGTGCCAAATTACATGCAAGCGAGGAAAGTTTCCTGCGCGCCATTTACTTGGGAGTGGCCAAAAACGATTCTTTTTCATATGGCTTAAGCAGCTCACGACTTCCGGTCTGTTTGAAGAGGGCTAGTCATAAGACGAAACATCCCTCCCCAGGCTTGTGCGCCGGGCTTGGAAGCCACCACATAAAAACAGCGCAAATGAAAAGATCAAAACACCCTCAGATGAGAGGGTCTCCCATTTTTCCCTGATACTACTGTGATCAAAAATTAAAGTGAATTAATTTATAAATTATAAATTATAATATATGCATTGCCTTTTTGAGTTTGCTGCCCAATAGTCGCCCCAATAGATACAATGGTTGTAGAGCGCGTTTTGAGTCAAGTTTTTAACAAAAAGGTAGCGAGAAACCAATGGAGTATGATATGGAGCAAATCTTGTATCAAACTTCGCTTAGTATGAAATCGAACTTTTGGCCAAATTCTTACTTTTCTCAGTTTTTTTCAATAACTTTAGTCATGAAAATACGGTTTTACGGTTTAAAATTAATAAATAACAGAAAATTTTTAGCAGCTCGCAAAATCAACTTCCTTAACAAAATTTATAACGCAACTGGATGTTTATTTCTTCCATTCTCTGTCATTTATCCCTTCTTATCTCTCCTCTCTGCTTTAATTCGTATCCCTCGCAAATATATGCAGTTTTTATTTCAGCGAAATTCTTGTGCAAAAATTATTTACATTCCTTTTTATGCTTTTTCTTTATTCCTTTAGCACATTCTTTGCACACTCATCTCAAATTGTTTCACTATTCATTTGTTTATTGCTTTTCTTCACACCACTTTTATTTATATAGCAATGCAGCAATGAATTTTATATATTTTGTTATATTTTTTCATTAATTCTTTTACTGTTGTCCTTGTGATTGGTGATGTTGTTGTAGGTGCTGGCGTTGTTTTGCGAATTCCCACGCATTCAACCGCCATCATTAAACCACACCAACCGCCATTTGTCACCACAATGTCACCATAAAAAAAGACAAACGAACGC
Source organism: Bactrocera correcta (assembly GCA_027475135.1). NCBI lineage: Eukaryota > Metazoa > Arthropoda > Insecta > Diptera > Tephritidae > Bactrocera > Bactrocera correcta. The sequence continues at coordinate 100,341,596 of CM050323.1, read as the reverse complement.
TTAACTAGCCTTCGGTTGAAATCTGCGTACGGATTTAATTTCCCAGTCAATGCGGAAGCATGCAACGATTGGTATTATTGTAGCTGGTGGCACTGTTTAATGTTAGAACGACATAGAACTACCTGGACTCAACTTGTTTGGGTTTGGGAATGGTGTTGGTAAATTGCTTGCAGTTTTGCTTTTGTACTCGTATTACATATATATTTAAATGTCTGTATATAGTATATGTGTGAGATTGTGGAATTTTTAGACTACTTTTGAGTAAGGTATTTAAGAATTTTTTAACAATTATTTTATTTTGAAATCATTTTAATTTCACTATTTAAGGTGATGATGTGATTTCTGATATTATAGAGTAACATGTGATATTTTTCAGACATTTGCTGCCGATGCCTTATAATTTAAAATTTCATTTCATTGTTCTAATATGAAATTATTTGTGTTGCTGTGATAATAATATGCACAATAAGAGATAATAACGAAATGTTATTTTGTCCTGTGATGCGACATAATGCTTTATTTTATAATATTGATATGTGAAGTGATGATGGTGGTTTGTAAAAAAAAGTAATGTGCTGATGTGATGATGGAAATTACATGTAATGATGTTTTGTGATGCTGAAACATGAATGATTTGACGTTATTTTTAATGATCTATTCTGATGATGTATGTATAATATGGAGTGATGTGACTTAACTTGTATTGATGTGATATGATGATCTAACATAGATCATTTTATTTCTCATTTGACTATATATCTTCACGAAATTTGGTATGAGTGAGAAATAATGTAATATCGAAAGAATTTGTTCAGATCGGCTCACTATAGCACATAGCTGCCATACAAACCGAACCATCGAAATCAAGGACTTGTATGGAAAACTCTCGCATTTGACGTGGTATATTCATGAAATTTGACATGGATTACTGCTGAAGGTAATAATATTATCTCCGAAAAAATTACTAAAGAAATGCACTTATGAAGGGTATATTAGCTTCGATTCTGCCGAAGTAAACGTTTTTTCTTATGTTTTTTTATACTTATACAAATAAACAAATATGTACCATTTTGGTCGACCGTTTATTGCCATTTTTCCGCTAGAGACATTATTCGAACAATGTAAATCGAAATTTCGAAATTTTCAGAACGGAAGTGAGCGTACGATTGTTTTCTAGACAAAGTGATACAGCATCGTCACCGTAAACTTCATACATTTCATTGGTGTCTTGCGTGGCTTTTTTATATTAAAATTTCAAAATATAGCAAATATATTTTTACACATTTTTGAGCAGCTGTAAAATTTTCCAACTCCCCTGAATTTAATGGTATGATACAATGTGATTCGTGGAAAAAATTGCCAACTGTCTGACCTATTATACACCAGCAAAAACCAAAAACTTATATTTATGGCACATGATGTTCAAGCATTTATTTGATAGTTGCGCAATCAAAACATTTAACAATAAATTTGAAAGTACATTGACGTCAATACAATCGCTGTGGTGGCTCGAAATGGCGCTAGGCTACTGACAACAAACAAAAAATGTGATACAACAGGAAGAGACAACTATGAGACCACAGCAAGAAAAAAATAGAACATAGAAAATTGACGAAGCCGCAAAAACGACCTACAATAAAAAATTTAAAATATATGGACAAATAAATGAAATCTTTTCAAAAATTATAGAAATTACTTAAAATTTGGCTTAGTGCAAATTTCAAATATATCAAATCTTGTGTATATATATTTCAGGTTAGAGAGTGAACAAAGCCAAAAACAGTAGTAATGATCTCTTTTCTTTTGCACAACTTCTGCCATTTTTCTTTTGTCCTATCCATTTTTCTCCTCTTTTATGCCACAATTCCATTGATTTTGTAACTTTTATTGCCTTCCCAATTGTCTTTTGTTTTCACTTATTTGTCTTACACCACATATAAGTATTTTTCCAGTATTCCATAAGCTAACATTATAAATTCTACAAAGCAGCTATAACAGTATATTCTAAGGCGCTTTCACTTTTTGTCTCTCCCTTTCGACCGGAAGTCGATTTCATGTCACTTTGTCTCTGTTAGCAACTTTCGCTGCTGCTAACTGCCGCAGTTGGTCTACATAACGCGTCAGTAAGCCTGGAGCAATTTGACATGGCATGAAATTGAAGTTAACATAAATTAAATTGAAGTACACTTGCAATAACCCAGTATCAAATAAGTTCCTTATTGCAGTTAAGCACCATATGGGCATTTTTTGAGAACTTTTGAAAAGAAATGGTTACTTTAATAGGGATCTTTAGCAGTAACTATATAAAACAGAAGAGAGAAGAAGGGTTATGTTATGGCTAAGAGTTGTATCTATTACCAGTTCTCCAATAAATTGTATTTTTTTCGAATTATAGTTATTTACGGTTCAAGAACTCGTTCTATATAGTACGGAAATTAATAATAAAACACCAGAAATTTTAGGATTTTTTTTTTTGTCAGAAAACTAAAACTCAGAAACAGTTTTAGAAATAAATGGCAACAAGTTTAATTAATATTAACCCAACTTCATGGTTTTGGGTTCACATTTGTTCTGATATTCATGGCTATAAGTGTCTGAACAAAACTAAAAAAGTGTGAATACAAAATTGTAAACTTCAAAATATCGAAACAAAGGTTAATTCCCAAAAAATTTTAAATCTAAATCTTCATCCGCTAATATACAATGACGCCAATTGGAGATTCGAAATGTAGCCAGTTTCATCCCTTCCAGATCTTTCCAAAGTAGAGAAGATCTTCCACTTCCTCTGCTTGCCGCGGCCGGTACTGCGTTGAATACGCACAGAGCTGGAGTGTTTTCGTCCATACGTTCGACATGACCTAGCCAGCATTTCCCCTGTTTCTTAATTCACTGAACAATATTATATCTCGTGTAGCTCATCGTTCCATCGAATGTCGTATTCGCCATTGCCAATGCGCATAGGAGCATAAAGGCTGACATTGTTGTTGGTGTTAACACTGGTGGCAAGATAGGCGAAATTATCTACGACTTCGAAGTTATGACTGTCAACAGTGACGTGCGAGCAAAGTCGTGAGTGCGACAACTGTTTGATGACAGGAGATATTTCGTACTATTCTCGTTCACTACCAGACCTATTTGCTTCTCCTCCTTATCCAATTCGTATCATCGGCGTACGCCAGCAGCTGTACACTCTCATATCAGATATATAGCATGTATATAAGAATGTCGAAATATAAAGTTATGTAATTTGTTTAAAAGCTGCTTTTCTCTTCACTGTCTGCCTTCAAAGTTCAACTTTATCTGAAATAGCAGTAAAGTTTGAAAAAAATTCTCACGAGCAGTAGTAAAAAAACGAAGTTTTCAGTCGGGTTTAGGCTGGATGGCATTCTAACTGTGAGGAGCTCGGCTCTAATTTCTACGTACAACATACATACGAGGACTGCTATATATATTTCTGGCATAATAATGGAAATAGGAATATTTATCAACGAAAATGGTTTTATTGTCTTTCAAAATATTCTCCATCAAGATTTATACACTTTTGCATGCGCTCAAACCAATTTTCGAAGCACTTTTTCCACTCCGATTGAGACACCTCCAAAACATGGTTTTTGAATGCTTCAACAGCATCTTCTGGTGACGAAAATCGTTGACCACGCATTATTTTCTTGATGTGTGGGAACAAAAAGAAGTCATTGGGTGCCAAATCAGGGCTGTACGGCGGATGACCCATCAATTCGACGTTTTGGCCGGTCAAAAAGGCGCTGGTTTGAGCCAATGTGTGAGAGCTCGCATTGTCATGGTGCATCTTCTCTTGTTCTTTTTTCGAATTTCTCCGAAGACTTCAGGCAAACAAATAGTGGTGTACCACTCAGAATTGACCGTCCTACGTTGCTCAAGCGGAACAGTTGCCACATGACCAGTTTTGCCGAAAAAATAGGCGACCATTTGCTTCGAAGTGTTTCTTCCACGAACAACTTTCGTTGGATATGGCTCGTCTTGGAAGACCCACACGGTCGATTGCTGTTTTGTTTCGGGCTCATACGCATAGATCCATGATTCGTCACCTGTGACGATCTTATAAACGTCTTTTGAAGCACCGCGATCGCTTTTTTTCAGCATTTCTTTACACCAATCCACACGAGCCTTTTTTTGAGCGATTGTCAAATTGTGCGGGATCCAACGAGAACAAACCTTTTTTACGGCCAGGTGTTCATGCAATATCGAATGTACGCTGGTGGGAGTAATGCATAGGCATGTCTCTATCTGAAGTTATGTTACATGACGGTCTTGCATTATCAGTTCACGTACGGCATCGATGTTTTCTGGCACAACGGCTCTTTTTGGACGACCTTCACGGAATTCGTCTTTGAACGAGCGTCGGCCACGTTTGAATTCGTTGTACCAGTTTTTCACAGTGCTATAGGATAGTGCTTCATAGCCATAAAAAGAGTTTAGTTAATCGATGCACTCTTGCCGTGATAATCAACGTCGAAAGTTGTGAAAAATTATCGCACGAAAATGTTCACGAGTTAATTCCATTTTTTGGCCGAGATGAATTTTTTAATTCCCTGTAAATAAAACAATTCACGATTAAATGACAAAACGTTCTGAGTGATGTTATATGCTAAAAAATGTTAAACTTTCCAATGGAAATGTCAGATTGCACCTGGCAACACTTAGTGTTACCTAGGCCAGAAATATATATAGCAGCCCATGTATTTTTTTACTTAGTGTAATTGGCTCCCGAAATTCTAAAGTTTAAACGAGTTCACTGGAATTTTTTTTTTTTTCAGAGCAGATGAGGATTTCTTATTGATTTGAAAAATTTACGCGATCTTTCTAGATATTTTTGTGAAGCAAATACTGAAGAATTTGATAAGAACTGAAATTTTTTAGACAAACTGAGGTGTAAATTTAATTTTTTAGGTAGCCGCTATTTTTTCAAAAATCAAAATTTTAACAGTGTTTTTAACATTACCAGTTCTTATCTATATTTTAATAATTTTTTTCTGTTTTGAAATTTGAGATGATGAAATCTTCTTTGCCTCCTGACACTTTTATCGGCGGTACTACTGGAGATCTACTGCCGGATCAAAAAAATTTAAAATTATTCAAATGAATTGCTTATTATAAATACACATAAATATTTGTAGTAAATTTTCATTTATTTACTAACTAAAATGTACATTTAAAAAAAAACAGAAAAAAGTAAGTCATTATGACTCCTTAAACCACAGCAAAGCTTCCGCTACATGCTACTGGGTAAATCACCACTGCTAACACTTAAAAATGTGTGTGAGGATTTCTGAAATATTTATAAACACATTGCTGTCTAACGTTAACGTTAACACAAAGTGCATACCGCTTGATATGTCACTTTTCCTGCGCACCAATATTCTCAAAACGTGAAACATTCGCACAACAACTTAATGTTAAGTGAAAACGTTGACAATAAAAACAAAACCAGCAAGGAAGTAAGCAAACAAACAAACAAACATAAAATGCGATTCATGAAATGTGGCTCAACCGGAAATGCAATGCCATCCAAGCTGTCGTCAGCACAACTGTACATGTTTGCGTTTGTGCAACAAGATAGCATTATCACCGTACGTAGGTTTGTAGATGTGCTATGCTACAAATAGCGCATGTTATTGTCGCCAACATCATTATTGTCATTACGGTATAACGTGTGACCGTTAAACGGTGAGTGGCAGTGAAGCAAAGCCACCGACAGGTAAGTAAACTTGCAGCATTGCTAAAGAGGACGTAATAACGGCGTGACGTAGCGCAGGGTAGCAAATACGATGTACATACACACATATGTATATACGTCACATCCACTCTGTCCATAAGCCGCTGTACACCGGCCGCATGCCGTAACCACAGTGCGCAGTGCGAAATGCCGCTTGGGCATAGACCGCAATTCGAGCCTAGACTACTGCAAGGATAATGGCTAAAAAGTTACCTTTAGCATGTTGATGCCTTTGTGTGCATATCCATCTGTATGTGTGTGTTTGCTATTCGCGCCATTTGGTTTATGCTTCCGCCGTTTTCCGGTCATAATGTCTCTCCGCCAAACAACAATCCTTTGAGCCTCGTACACTTTGTGCTGGCATTGCAGCCCGCACATTGGCACGTGTGTAACTTCATTTCAGTTGGAAAATTTGCGCACACATTCCACACACTCACAACGTCAACTTTGGCACATTCACCGCAGGCACGTTGCACTGGACACCAGCGCCATCAGCTCCCTTACGACGACCCGCGTCGTCAATATTATCACCGACCGCACTGCACCTGGATTACCTGCGCACAGCTTTGCTCATGTGCACTCATCGTTACGTGTCGCTGCGTCAGTTGCCCATCGTCCTTGTCGCTTCGCAGTGCACGTCGTTTGCGTTCAAACTTTTGACTGACTGACACAAATTTTTCGGCACGACGACTCCATTGGGTCGCCGTCAAGTGTGGTTGGCTGGCAGCGCGTATACGCAACGGTACATTGTTCCAGGGTGCGCGCGTCTGTCGCTATTTTTCAGGAGCAAAAGTGGCATAATTTTTCACATTTTCGTTTTGCTACGCGTTGATTTCATAAAGCCAGTTTTCGCTGCGATTTTTTGCAGTTTCGCGCGCGTGTTTTTGTGTGTTTGGCAAATGTGTGGAAGCGATGGCAAAAGTTTCTGCTTATCGTCGTCATCTTGCATCCTTTGATAGCTGCAGCTCACAGTCGACGTTCAGACGCATTTCATTTTAATAACGTTCGTGAGTTAGTGATAAAATTGTGAGCAAAGTTTTTTAATATCAGCGCGCCAACAAAACTTGGCGCAGAATGCAGCAGAAAGAAATTGTGAAAGCAAATGAAGAAATTTTTGTGTTAAATTTGAGATTTTTTTTCATTAGTTCAAACAACGCAAAAGCAAGTTGATTAAAGAAATATGATTAAAAGGAAAAACAAAATAAGAAAATGAAAAAACATATGCAAGAATATTAATTTGATAATAAAACTCGCAAAAACAACGGTAAAAATCTTTAAACCTAAAACAAACGTTACCTACCGCTGTATTGAAGCCGTAGTACCCTTCTTATAGCAAATAAGAGAATATAAAATTTTATTGAAATTTTGATTGAGCAATTTCTTCGGCAGCTATATAATATGGTTGTCGGTTTTGAACAATTTTTTTGGAAGCTGTAGCGTTCTCTTGAACAATAATTCCTAATTTCCTAGAGACTTCTCGTCAAATAATAAAACGTTTCATGAAAAAGTCTGACTTTTATCGAACATATGATTTTGACAAATGAATAGCTTTTTGAAGAAAACAGTACGCTTGCAAAAACTCAGATCGATATCTCAAAAACAGAGAAAACTTTAACAGTACAATTATTTGTGTAGCATTTTATATCGTTTAATTGACGAGGTAATCGATTATTTTCTATTGAACAAGGTGCTTGGTAGTGGGCGTGGTGCCAAACGACTACTTTCGAACTATTGGCGGAGGAAACGAAAGTAAATCTATATATTTAATTTGGTTATGACGAAGCAAGCAATTTTTGAGTGACAAAAAATTATTTATTTTTATTTATCACGCCCTTTTACCAAAATTTACTAGTTTTGTAGCAAAGTCCAAACGAATTTAAAAGCGGATTAACAACTAGAACTATTTTGAGAAAAATCACCCAAAAAAATGTAGAGCTCGAATCTTCAGGTTAACAAGTTCAAGCTGATTATATTCCGTTTCCACATGGTATTTTGGTAATGGATTATTACATTTATCGACTACCTTTATCTTAGTGGCATTAAAGGACAAACATTGTGTTAATAGATTGCTTCGTCTCAAATCCAGTTTAAAATTTTGCTTTCATAAAAACAACCAAAGTATTGAAAAAACTATGGTAGAAAGCTGTAGAAGAAAAAAATGAAGCAATTTTTATGAACCTGATCTTTAATAAAGTTTTTGGACATTTTATGACTATCTTGGCTACTTTTTTAAAGGAATATCATTATTTTGACGTGCTTTCCATATAAGATTTTCCACCTTTCACATTGACTTTGGTTTGTTGTGCACGTTTCTTAACATCATGAACGCATTAGGTGCTCGTTCATTGGCATAAGTAAAATACATATACCGTTTATACCGATTGAAACAGCTGCTCCTTTCATTCAGTTCGCCAAAGAGACCACAAAAATTCCAGAAGAAATAACAGTCACCAAAATTGTGATGAAAAAAATTAAATAAAAGCAAAAAATTATTAAAATTAATGCAAACCGCTTATAAAAGCGGTGGCCATAAATCAAGTCGCGCAAACGACCGTACGGGTGACAAGTGAAAACACGTGCGGAAAAATTCAAAAAATAAATAATAAAGTAAAAATAAAAAGTAAAATAAAAAAATATTTATAATGAGTTAATTGCCGCACGCAAAATTTCTGCGGTACAAAAAAACAAAAAAAAAAACAATAGCGCGAAATAAAATAAAATTAATAAAATAACATGAAATTTCAGCATTAGCGGCATGCTGGAAAAAATTGTATGAGAAATTGTGAAAAAAAGAAATAACGTTGGCGCTGCCGCGGCGGCCACACGGAAGCATTTCACACGCTTCAAGTGCACCACAATCCCCAACGTCTACATTTGGCGCAATAAAAATATTTTATGTGCGCGCGTATAATCAACAGTAATTTACAATTTACACCAGCGTTGATTTGATTCGGCACGTGTAATGGCGTTTCACGAAAAACCATCGTTTCGTGATTATTGGGCCAAGGAGGCGGCACTGAATGCTTTTTTGCAGGCCACTGTAAGTGTTAATGACTTTTAAATATAACAACAAATTATTAAAAAAAAAAAAACAGATATTTTTATAATATAAAGTATAAATATTTTTTTTTTTCCATAGGATTTAATTCCTCTCCAATATGTCAGGAAAAATTAGTTGACATTCCAAATGTGTACTCTGACATGGACTATTTTCTGTAACTTCATATTTTTTAGTCGTGGGAAATTATATGTCGAAAGGAATTACACTATTAAATCTAGATAGATCTGTAGTTATTTGAAAAAAATCCCAAAAATCATTCAATTCATAACGTAAACCAGTTTTCATTGACCTCAAAAGGTTAGATCAAAATTTTTTTCAATAAAAATTATTCAAACTTCCGTTTATAGAGCAAACAAAAGCTAATAAAAAACTTTATTCAAAATTCAAAAACTGAAATTTTTGATTCATCCGGTATAAAAAAAATGTTCGCTTTCTTCTCACTTGTTTATAATAATTTTCTGCTCTCTCCTCTCATTCGTGCTCAAGGTATAGCTTTATATTGTGTTAACTCTCTTCTAAATTTGCAATGACATTCTGATAACTCCCACCATTCTCTTTCCCTCTTGTTCGCTTTCCTTAAAATGCATACCTATTTTTCCGCTCAGACCTCCTAACCTACACTGCCGAACAACCTTCCCATGCAAATATTTTTATTAAAATTAATATTTTCATGCGTTCACGCAGTTATTTTTATATCCAACATACAGTACGAGTACCGGAATAATAGTATGAAAATTTCAAAATAAATAAAATGTATTCACGGTAATTAACCTGAATTTAGCTCGCCGTTGACAGCCTCATTCACGTAACACGTATCGCACAAATGCGTTACGCATTCCACGTGTCCAACGCGGTGTGAGCTTCGGCATTCCATTATAAAAACACCGTCACAGATCAAGTCACAACAAATATATAGTAAATGAAAAATGTTAAGACCTAAAATATTTATTTGTGCGTGACATGCATGTACACAATTAGAGTCAGAAAATGTTTTTTTATTACTTCCAAGTCATATTTTCTAGAATTTATGGCGAATGTAAAGTTGTTCGAGTGCAATAAGAGGCCCCATGGATTCGTAAACTGACCTCAATTCAACGATTAATTGGTTTTGTGCATTTTTCTTGAAGGTTAATTATATATTTTTATTATTTTTGATAGTTTGGATACACTTTTTGATCAGCAAAGAAGAATCTAATCTATAAGCAATGCACCATAACAAGAACAAATCTTTGCGAATAATTTAAACCTCATACATTACCAAATTTTACCTTTTGTCTGGTACATAAGTGCCTAAATCAACGAAATAGTTCATTGTTGGAATATACTAAGAGTAAGAGAAAATTAATCGAGTTCCTCTCTATTAAGTTTTATAAATTATCTGAAATCCAGACACATAAACAGTTTATTAACATGAAGATAAATACAAGTAATGATCGAAGGACTAAAAATGTGTGATTATTGACGAAATAACTACTTTCCAAAAAACGATCAACTTTATGAAAAATTACTTCATTTTGGCTTAAGAAATCGAAATTTTTTATTAAAAATTGTATTTTTTAGGTCACTAAATAATAAATTCATCTAAGAAGGTTGCTTGAAATATTCCACATCGGTCGCTGTTTTGAAATTTTCTCATCGGCACTGATAACTGCGTTTCGAGAAAAAGGAAGAAGAGCCGATTACAATCAGTTTACAAAACTTACAAAATCAAGTTTTTGGAGAATATTCTCAAACTTGGAATATATATAGTATACAAAACGATTTTTGAAATTCACAAATGAAATATATAAGTCTTTAAAAAATAGCTATTAAAGCATTTCTTATCTCGTCCAAACTTCACACAAATGTTGAAAGAGGTGTACTAGGCTGAACGAAATCCGATAAAAGCACTTCAATTGTTATGCCTTAGAAATTACATCTAGTATTTCGCTCTAAAAGATTTGGTATTATACATTGTGAAAAAAGAGTAAATTGTAAATAAAATGCTTAACATATAATTATTCAACAATATTTATCAGGTCGCCTTCAAAGTAAATAACAGATGTAATACACTTATTCCAACGATTTTTCCAAACCTTAAACACTTTCTTTCAGCGAAGTTTGTTTTATCTGTTCTATCGACAGATAACGGGTTCAACGAAGCGATAATTTCAGTTTGTGGAATAGGAAAAAATCACACAGAGCCAAATCTAGTGAATACAGTGATTGATGGAATTCATTGCGTTTTTGGCTTTAAATACTATGAACACATGGCTCGATGCAATGCTTCATTGTCGTTGTGTAAAATTCATGAATTATTCTTCCACAATTTCGGCCGATTTCGACGAATGTTCTTACGCAAACGCCCAACTAGAACTCCTTTTTAACCGTCTGGAACAAATTCACAATGCAGCAAACTCCTCCATTCCGATTGTTGTTGACTTGTTTGCATGTCAAACTCATAAGCCCATATTTATGATGTCCACCAAAACGATTCGAACGGATTCACGAGAAGGTCGAGCACTTGTGCCTTTGATAAAACTGAATCACTGTAAGTATTTGCCAACGTTTCAAACGATTTCACACAGGAATTTGTTAAAAATACAAAAGCTCAGACAAATTCCTTGCTCGATAATTTTATTCATTGTAAAAATTGCAACGTACTACTGAAGTGTATCGTTGAGCAGCTGCTGTAAACAAACTCTTTGACGAATCAGGCTCATATTGGAAATTGAAAAAGTAGTTAAAGACTGTCCTACCAACTAAGCAAAGTACATTTTTATACCCTGAACAGGATTTATTAAATTCGTCAGGAAGTTTGTAACACCCAGAAGGAAGGGTCGGAGACCCTAAAAACTATATATATAATTGATCAATATGTCGAGCTGGGTCGATTCAGACATGTCTGTCTGTCTGTATATATACGAACCAGTCCCTCAGTTTTTGAGATATCGTTTTGAAATTTAGCAAAGGTCATTTTCTCTTCAAGAAGCTGCTCATTTGTCGGAACTGCCGATATCGGACCACTATAACATATAGCTGTCATACAAACGGAACAATCGGAATCAAGTTTTTGTATGGAAAACTTTCACATTTGACAAGATATATTCACGAAATTTGGTACAGATTATTTTCTAAGACAACAGTGTAATCTCCAAAGAAATTGTTCAGATCAGTTAACTATAGCATATAGCTACCATACAAACTGAATGATCGGAATCAAGTTATTGTTTGGAAATCTTCCTCATTTGACGATTTATCTTAACGAAATTTGGTATGAGTTAATATTTATAAAAATAATGTAATATCAGAAGAAATTGTTCAGATCGGCTCACTACAGCATGTAACTGCCCTAGTAACCGAACGATCGGAATCAAGGGCTTGTATTAAAAACTTCCTCATTTGTCGTGGTATCTTCACAAAATTTGGCATGGATTACTGCTTAAGGTAGCAATATAATCTCCAAAAAAATTGTTCAGAACAGATTTCTATAGCATAGTTACTAACAGAAATGCACCTGTGAAGGGGATTTAGCTTCGGTGTAACCGAGGTGAACGCTTTTTCTTGTTTTGAAATATCATTTAACCGGGGAATTTGATTACAATTTTAAGATACTTTTTTGGCATAATGTTTATATGTATGTATAATAGTTAATATGTGTATTTACGAAAAGTGCGAGGATTACCAAGCAGATTGTGAAATGTATACTCGTGTCTTCCTAAGGTTAGGTCAAAATATGAAACTCAATAAAAACTTTTCAGCTGGCCTATTATCAATGTGAAATAATTTCTTTGAGATTAACTGATATCATAGCAAGAAAACAAAGAGTTTCTATATTTATGCAGAAAAGTGCAATTTTGAAAAATTGAGAAAATAAACTTTTTCGGCCTCTGACATCGATAACTTTCTTTAATTGAAAGTGGTACCACAGTGAACACAAAGCAAATATGAAAGTGCACAATCAGACATATTGCACTTCTATATTTGCTGCAAGATGTTGAAAGCTCAAGGATATTTTTATACTCATGCAACCTGTTGCTAAAGAGTATTATTGTTATGTTCACCCAACGGCTGTACGTATCACCTAAAAATAATCGAGATAGGTATAGATATATATAAACGATCAGGATCTTCATACCCCAGTTAAAATTCGGCTGACTGTCTGTCTGTTCGTCCGTCCGTGCAAGCTGTAACTTCAGTAAAAATAAGAAAAGTTGGTATGCAGGTTAGATGAGCGTAATCGGAACACTGCCACGCCCACAAATCGCCATTAACCGAAAACATATAAAATCCCATAACTTAGCACCTAATTCAGATATAAAACTGTAATTTGCGGTGGCAAAGGTAGAACAAAATTTGAAAAAATGGGCGTAGTCCCGCCCTCTACGTGAATTAATAGAACGGTATAAAAATTTGCAGTAATAATTTCATTAAAGTAGTCACCTTTTTACCAAACATTCTCCAAATCTAAACAAACCTGTTAAGACCCCACGAGGTAATGAGACTGATTCCATAAAAACCATATATTTGAAAATTATTGTACAACTCTGCCATACCCCTCAAAGTAGTCCCCTTGGGCAGCTATACAGCAATTCCAGCGCTTTTTCCAAGCTTCGTAACATTTCTGGAACACTTCGACTGGGATATCCGCAAGTATCCTCGTCACGGCCGCCTGGATGTCCGTAATCGACTTATTCTAGGAAACAAAAAAGTCACAGGGTGACATGTCGGGCGATTAAGGCGGCTGTTGCAACGTTTCCGAAGCTATTTCGCCCAATCTGGTGCAAAGTTTTAGCGCTACGCGTTGGTCTTGATTTCATTTTTCCATTTTCGAGACGAGCACTACAACCACACGTCTACTCAACTTGACGCAGCAGGCGAACTAAACAAGCTAGAGTGATGGTACATATATCAATGGAAAGGGGCGAAATGCTGAAAAAAGAGAAAGGAAATTTCAAGGTCACAGGTTTACCACAAGCGCGGCAATAAAATCAGTCTCATTACTTAATTGTCAAACCTCGTAGGTATTAAAGTTGATACTTGACTAAAAGTATCCGACAATATGTGCGATATACAATTGAAAATTCAGATGGAATCCTTTACTTTTGATTCTCTGTATCAAAAATAGCTTGAATCGGTTTAATATTTCCTGATCCCACATATGCCTAATACAAGGATTTTCAAACTTCCAAGTGACTTTATACTGCATATATCGGCCAATTTTTGAGTTATCTCAGTGTTTGATGTTATCTGAATAATTTCAGAACGTATTTTACTCATAACACAACATGTGCCTATAATAGATATATTTGGGCAAAAACCTGACCTAGCCCCATATAATAATTAGCAGGATTTTCGAATATGCGGCTGATTTTGTATAATGACTGTATCTATACATATAAAATTGGTTAGATTCCGATTCTCTGACTTTGATTCCTGCAAATTGCAAGTGTACAAAATGTTTGGTTGCACCCGGACATAGCCCCTTCTTACTTGTTTTATTTATATTATATTTATTTGTAAGCATTTATTCTCTCTTTGTTTCTACACACAGCTCAACCACACACCTCCCCACGGCATTACACTGTACATGAAAAGGCTACAAATTGATTATTTTTTATATCTTTTTAATTTATTTCAACAGGCCTGCCTGCATTTTAATTAAATTGCTGCAATATAAAGACAAAAAAACTAGACTACCTATTTGCATTGAGGTCCAACAAATATACCAGTTACTACATATTTGCCAAGGGCAGAATTTGTTTGAATAAATTTAGGAATTGTACAAATGGAAATGCAACTGCAAAAGCAAAAAGCAATTTTAACTATTTTATTATTTTTTTCTCTCCATTTGCTATAAATTTTTCATTACGAAATTCCCCAGCCAAGACTTGTGATGAACAAGCCAAAGGAATTTGTATGTAAAATCGGCAAGTGAATGAATGTGTGTTAATTGAGAGAGGTATGGAGAGATACAAATATATGTATGAGCAGCTGCATACCCGAGCAATAATTAAAAAGTAAAAGCATTGAGTTAGCATACGTGTGCGTGTATATGTGTGAGTTGTCATTCAGATGTCGAGTAGAGTACATATATAGTAAACTGTAGAAATATGCTCATATGTGGCTAAAAATTAGAAAAGTTCCTTGCAGCAAAGTAATAATGTCTATTTTTGTGGTAAAGAAATTTGCTCAATGTGCCATGCAGCAAGTGATTGCAATTGGCATTGAAGAAAAAAGTCAAATGCTGTGACTGCAAATATTTAGTCAAAAACCGAATATTATATGTCAAGGCTATTGAGTGTGTAGGTATTTGTGTGGTAAGCCAGATATGTATTGAAATTTATTTATTTTAGTTGACAGAGAGTTCATCAGGATACTGACAATGAAGTTAAGTGTTATATTAAAGCTGTATAGCACTTGACTTGAATTGAGTTAACTAAAATTCAATGATAAAAACAAAAAACAAGAAAAAATTATAAATTTTTTTAAAGCTTTAATACTATTCACAGGCACATTTCTTATAGCATACTTGAGTGTAAAAAGATATTTATCTTTATTTTAATTGGTTAGTTTTACGGCTGCTATATGCTATTGTAGTCCGATCTGAACAATATATGCGAAACAAGCAAATGAAAGGGGTTGCTATAAAAGAGCGTGATTTTCATCGATCAGTTTATGTGACAGCTATGTAGCCAAAGTGTTTCGGTGATTCCAACATATACTATAAGCATTTTGGGAGTGGAAAGGTTGAGTTCAAAATTTAAAAACGGTATCGTTTCGATTTAAAGTACTGCTGGAAAAAAACTGGGAGAAGATTAATGACAAACTTTAAAATAATATATGAATTATATACTATATATTCGGGTACAATAAAGCGTCAACCATCAATAATCGACATATGACGTCTAAAGGAAAATATAGGCTAACTTCGTTCTTGTTTTTATGCTAAATTACAAATTTACAAGAAGTACTTGCACAGTAGATATTCGACGTACTAATTAATGGCACAGATAACATTATATACCGGTCTAGAGGATATTATTTTTTTTTTTTTAATAGAGATTCACAAATTGGAAGATGCGATAGGTGCAGACTGTTATACAGAATAGATCACCTCTTTTTTTTTTTGGTTGAATTGATTTAATTTAGTATATGTGCTCAGAGAAGCTTGTTGAGTGTGGATGTTAGCTTGAATATGGTTGGTCATTTGCTTCAGAAGCAAATATTGGTAGTCGAAAAAATCTTTTCGTATTTCAAATCAAACTTATTTTTTTGTATTTATATTGAACAATAGTGAATAAAAAAGTAACATTTTGTTCGACTACTTTTTGCTATTAGACACATTATTCCATCAGTGCAATTCGAAATTTCGAAATTTCCAGCACGAAAGCGAGCGAACCATTGTTGTGTTACACGAACTGATACAGCATCGTCTCCTCATAAATTTCATTGGTGGCTTGCATGGCATTCTTCCCTTTTTATACGAAAATATCAAAATATAGCGAACTTCTCCATTATTTTCATTAATTTTTGCACAATTTTAACTTTTTTTCATCTTCCCCCAATTTAATTTATGAATCTTAAAATCTCACTTTTTCGATACTATATGGTAGTACACAATTTGATTGGTAGCACTGGAAGTATACGACTGCAACGACAACTATTGACAAAATACGAAACGACTACCACTGTGGTTCCACACTCACAGTTCAATTCCTAAATGTTTTATACTGAGCCCAATGCTTCAATTTTTAGTGCCATTTCTGAATATTTGGAAATTTTTGATAAAATACCGTTATGTAAGAAATAGGCATGTTTAATACATATTTTTGGCAATTTTATAAATTTAAAGCAGAAATAATATTATTCAAATAAGGTAACATCAAAATTCGTAGTTTTCAAGGCTTTGAAACTTTAATTTATTTCAGGTTATAATATTTTTATAACGGATAAACTTTTATTATAGCTTAAGACGACTTAAGGGGGTAGTACAGTATTTTTTTTTTTTTTTGCATTTTTTATTTTATATTAATGTATAATATCTTAGGATTATTCTGTGAAAATTTGAGAGCAATTAAGGCAAAATTGACGGAGAGATACACTTCGTAAGTCTCCGCCCTCCGATTTGATTGTGAGCGGGTGAAACTTTAAACGTGTTTTTCTCAGACTTCACACTTCTGAAGCCGGTGAACTCTGTAGCACAAAATCTACTGAACCGATCCTTTGAAATTTTGCACAGTCTTTTTTTTACATAAATTATGAGTTAATGCTGTCCAGTTTTTTTTTTTTTGTTTTTTAATTTTAACTTACATATATTTAAAGAACAAAATTTCTGATTTTTTTGATGAAAAATCAGTTTTTTGAGTTCCGAGCGTTGTAAAAAATTGAAATATCATTAAAAGAATCAAAAACTCGACAGCGTTACCTGAGGAAACTTATCAACTAATCAAATCAATTTGGTTTTTTAATTTCACATGATCCACTCATGAGTTATGCGGTTCTCCGCGAATACATTTTTTTTTTTTTTTGGAACGTCTGAGAAGATTCTCTGTTACCAGCTCATTTTTTAATATTTTTCTATGAAACATTCACAGAATATTCTTTAAATATCATAAAATTATGTCATCATTATATAAATAAATACAGACATAGAGATAAGGTGACTTAAGCTTTATCAACGTAAATCGAAAAAATAACTAATTTTCTTTCTTGTTTTTAAATATTTCTATTGCATTTAAGTAAACACATTTGCATACCACACATATGTATGTACATAAACAATGAAATTTTAGAAAGTTGCAAATTTTAAAAATATTTATGCATCAGCAAAATATTGCATTTTATTGACATTCCATTTTGCATTGTGGTTTTTAGAACAAAATTGGTTTTAAGCAAATAATTGTAATTCAATTACGAAAGAATAAATTGATTCAAGCTATGTAACAGACAATGCTACATCAAAATGCCTGAGCTCAATATGCTCTATTAAAGAAAAACAATACGCACACACAGTTTCAAATGTCTGGCTGCAGCTGTATACGCTTAATTATTTGCAATCTACTGATTTTCTAGGAAGATATCAGCATATCAAATATCATTTTACTACTCGAAATGTTTTCCTTTCGATAAAAGGTACAACTTACGAAGCAATGAATGAAAACTTTGCCTGTAATTCAATAATTGTGATTGCTGGAACAAATGTATCATATGTCTACATATAAGCGTATGCACTTGCTTACATTTGTTTGCTTGTGTGCTTACCGATGCATGTGTGTTGTCTGTCTGCTGCAAAGTAGCGTTGGCTTGTAGGCTATTGCCGAAATTTTACCATTTGACTACAACTGCTCATCGGTTCCAACATAACGGCATA
>CM050323.1:100270628-100322428 GCA_027475135.1 Bactrocera correcta | reverse complement strand
CAAAACATGTTTTATTTGGCTATCATGTTTTACCAAAAAAATTGCATCAAATGTCCAACCTATAATATACCAGCAAAAGCCTAACACCCAAAAAATTATATATATAAAAGTGTGTCATATGCTGTTCGAGCATTTATTTGATAGTTGCGCAATCAAAACATTTAACAATAAATTTGAAAGTACATTGACGTCAATACAATCGCTGTGGTGGCTCGAAATGGCGCTGGGCTACTGACATTTCAGCTTGTCATTTTAAAAGAGACAACAAACAAAAAATGTGATACAACAGGAAAAGGCAACTATGAGACCACAGCAAGAAAAAAATAGAACATAGAAAATTGACGAAGCCGGAAATACGACCAACCATAAGAAATTTAAAATATATGGACAAATAAATGGAATATTTTCAAAAATTATAGAAATTACTTAAAATTTGATTTAGTGAAATATTTCAAATATATCAAATCTTGTGTAGGAACTATATATATTTCAGGTTAGAGAGTGAACAAAGCCAAAAACAGTAGTTATGATCTTTTTTCTTTTGCACAACTTCTGCCATTTTTCTTTTATCTTATCCATTTTTCTCCTCTTATATGCCACAATTCCATTGATTTTGTAACTTTTATTGCCTTCCCAATTGTCTTTTGTTTTCACTTATTTGTCTTACACCACATATAAGTATTTTTCCAGTATTCCATAAGCTAACATTATAAATTCTACAAAGCAGCTATAACAGTATATTCTAAGGCGCTTTCACTTTTTGTCTCTCCCTTTCGACCGGAAGTCGATTTCATATCACTTTGTCTCTGTTAGCAACTTTCACTGCTGCTAACTGCCGCAGTTGGTCTACATAACGCGTCAGTAAGCCTAGAGCAATTTGACATGGCATGAAATTGAAGTTAACATAAATTAAATTGACGTACACTTGCAATAACCCAGTGTCAAAGTAGCGAGGTTCCTTATTGCAGTTAAGCATTATATGGGCATTTTTTGGGAACTTTTGAAAAGAAATGGTTACTTTAGTAGGGAACTTTAGCAGTAACTGTATAAAACAGAAGAGAGAAGAAGGGTTATGTTGTATCTATGTTGTATATTATGTTGTATCTACTACCAGTTCTCCAATAGATTGCATTTTTTTCGAATTATAGTTATTTACGATTCAAGAACTTGTTCTATATAGTAAAGAAATTAATAATAAAACACCAGAAATTTTAGGATTTTTTTTGTCAGAAAACTAAAACTCAGAAACAGTTTTAGAAATAAATGGCAACAAGTTTAATTATTAACCCAACTTCATGGTATTGGGCTTACATTTTTTCTGATATTCATGGCTATAAGTGTCAGAACAAAACTTAAATAGTGTGAATACAAAATTGTAAACTTCAAAATATCGAAACAAAGGTTAATTCCCAAAAATTTTTAAATCTAAATCTTCATCCGCTAATATACAATGACCCCAATTGGAGATTCGAAATGTAGCTAGTTTCATTCCTTCCAGATCTTTCCAACGGAGTGAAGATCCTGCTCTTCCTCTGCTTTCCCCGGCAGGTACTGCGTTGAATACGCACAGAGCTGGAGTGTTTTCGTCCATACGTTCGACATGACCTGGCCGGCATATCCCCTGTCTCTTAATTTGCTGAACAGTATTATATCTCGTGTAGCTCATCGTTCCATCGAATGTCGTATTCGCCATTGCCAATGCGCAAAGGAGCATAAAGGCTGACATTGTTGTTGGTGCTGGTGGCAAGATAGGCGAAATTATCTACGACTTCGAAGTTATGACTGTCAACAGTGACGTGCGAGCAAAGTCGCGAGTGCGACGACTGTTTGATGACAGGAGATATTTCGTACTATTCTCGTTCACTACCAAACCTATTTGCTTCTCCTTCTTATCCAATTCGTATCATCGGCGTACGCCAGCATCTGTACATTCTTATATAAGATATATAGTATGTATATATGTAAGAATGTCAAAATATAAAGTTATACAATTTGTTTAAAAGCTACTCTTCTCTTCACTGTCTGCCTTCAAAGTTGAACTTTATCTGAAATAGCAGTAAAGTTTGAAAAAAAATTCTCGCGAGCAGTAGTAAAAAAACGAAGTTTTCAGTCAGGTTTAGGCTGGATTATAATAAAATCGCAAGGTTCCAAAATAAACTATTGAGCCATTCAATGCACTTCTAAAATGCGTTCTAACTGTGAGGAGCTCGGCTCTAACTTCTACGTACAACATACATACGAGGTCTGCTATATATATTTCTAGCCTAATAATGAAAATAGGAATATTTATAAACGAAAATGGTTTTATTGTTTTTCAAAATATTCTCCATCAAGATTTATACACTTTTGCATGCGCTCAAACCAATTTTCGAAGCACTTTTTCCACTCCGATTGAGACACCTCCAAAACCTGGTTTTAGAATGCTTCAACAGCATCTTCTGGCGACGAAAATCCTTGACCACGCACTATTTTTTGATGTGTGGGAATAAAAAGAAGTCATTGGGTGCCAAGTCAGGGCTGTACGGCGGATGACCCATCAATTGGACGTTTTGGCCGGTCAAAAAGGCGCTGGTTTGAGCGGATGTGTGAGAGCTCGCATTGTCATGGTGCACAATGATTCGTCTTCCCTTGTTCGTTTTTCGAATTTCTCCGAAGACTTCAGGCAAACAAATGGTGGTGTACCACTCCGAATTGACCGTTCTACGTTGCTCAAGCGGAACAGTCGCCACATGACCAGTTTTGCCAAAGAAACATGCAACCATTTGCTTCGAAGTGCTTCTTCCACGTCTTGGAAGACCCACACGGTCGATTGCTGTTTTGTTTCGGGCTCATACGCATAGATCCATGATTCCTCACCTGTGACGATCTTATAAACGTCTTTTGAAGCACCGCGATCGCATTTTTTCAGCATTTCTTTACACCAATCCACACGAGCCTTTTTTTGAGCGATTGTCAAATTGTGCGGGATCCAACGAGAACAAACCTTTTTTACGGCCAGGTGTTCATGCAATATCGAATGTACGCTGGTGGGAGTAATGCATAGGCATGTCTCTATCTGAAGTTATATTACATGATGGTCTTGCATTATCAGTTCACGTACGGCATCGATGTTTTCTGGCACAACGGCTCTTTTTGGACGACCTTCACGGAATTCGTCTTTGAACGAGCGTCGGCCACGTTTGAATTCGTTGTACCAGTTTTTCACAGTGCTATAGGATAGTGCTTCATAGCCATAAAAAGATTTTAGTTAATCGATGCACTCTTGTCGTGATAATCAACGTCGAAAGTTGTGAAAAATTATCGCACGAAAATGTTCACGAGTTAATTCCATTTTTTGGCCGAGATGAATTTTTTAATTCCCTGTAAATAAAACAATTCACGATTAAATGACAAAACGTTCTGAGTGATGTTATGCTAAAAAATATCAAACTTTCCAATGGAAATGTCAGATTGCACCTGGCAACACTTAGTGTTACCTAGGCCAGAAATATATATAGCAGCCTATGTATTTTTTTACTTAGTGTATTTGGCTCCCGAAATTCTAAAGTTTAAACGAGTTCACTGGAATTTTTTTTTTTCAGAGCAGATGAGGATTTCTTATTGATTTGAAAAATTTACGCGATCTTTCTAGATATTTTTGTGAAGCAAATACTGAAGAATTTGATAACAACTGAAATTTTTTAGACAAACTGTGGTGTAAATTTAATTTTTTAGGTAGCCGCTATTTTTTCAAAAATCAAAATTTTAACAGTGTTTTTAACATTACCAGTTCTGATCTATATATTAATATTTTTTTTTGTTTTGAAATTTGAGATGATGAAATCTTCTTTGCCTCCAGACACTTTTATCGGCGGTACTCCTGGAGATCAACTGCCGGATCAAAAAAATTTAAAATTATTCAAATGAATTGCTTATTATAAATACAAATAAATATTTGTAGTAAATTTTCATTTATTTATTAACTAAAATGTGCATTTAAAAAAAATCAGCAAAAAGTAAGTCATTATGACTCCTTAAACCACAGCAAAGCTTCCGCTACATGCTACTGGGTAAATCACCACTGCTAACAGTTAAAAATGTGTGTGAGGATTTCTGAAATATTTATAAACACATTGCTGTCTAACGTTAACACAAAGTGCATACCGCTTGATATGCCACTTTTCCTGTGCACCAATATTCTCAAAACGTGCAACATTCGCACAACAACTTAATGTTAAGTGAAAGCGTTGACAATAAAAAAAAAAACCAGCAAGGAAGTAAGCAAACAAACAAACAAACATAAAATGCGATTCATGAAATGTGGCTCAACCGGAAATGCAATGCCATCCAAGCTGTCGTCAGCACAACTGTACATGTTTGCGTTTGTAACAAGATAGCATTATCACCGTACTTAGGTTTGTAGATGTGTGAATATAGCTAAAAAGTAGCGCATGTTATTGTCGCCAACATCATTATTGTCATTACGGTATAACGTGTGACCGTTAAACGGTGAGTGGCAGTGAAGCAAAGCCACCGACAGGTAAGTAAACTTGCAGCGTTGCTAAAGAGGACGTAATAACGGC
Organism: Bactrocera correcta; assembly: GCA_027475135.1. Lineage (NCBI taxonomy): Eukaryota > Metazoa > Arthropoda > Insecta > Diptera > Tephritidae > Bactrocera > Bactrocera correcta. Next base: position 100,317,866 of record CM050323.1, on the reverse strand, counting down.
GTGACGTAGCGCAGGGTAGCAAATACGATGTACATACACACACATATACGTCACATCCACTCTATCCATAAGCCGCTGTACGCCGGCCGCATGCCGTAACCGCAGTGCGCAGTGCGAAATGCCGCTTGGGCATAGACCGCAATTCGAGCCTAGACTACGGCAAGGATAATGGCTAAAAAGTTACCTTTAGCATGTTGATGCCTTTGTGTGCATATCCATCTGTATGTGTGTGTTTGCTATTTGCGCCATTTGGTTTATGCTTCCGCCGTTTTCCGGTCATAATGTCTCTCCGCCAAACAACAATCCTTTGAGCCTCGTACACTTTGTGCTGGCATTGCAGCCCGCACATTGGCACGTGTGTAACTTCAGTTCAGTTGGAAAATTTGCGCACACATTCCACACACTCACAACGTCAACTTTGCCACATTCACCGCAGGCACGTTGCACTGGACACCAGCGCCATCAGCTCCCTTACGACGACCCGCGTCGTCAACAATATCACCGTCCGCACTGCACCTGGATTACCTGCGCACAGCTTTGCTCATGTGCACTCATCGTTACGTGTCGCTGCGTCAGTTGCCCATCGTCCTTGTCGCTTCGCAGTGCACGTCGTTTGCGTTCAAACTTTTGACTGACTGACACAAATTTTTCGGCACGACGACTCCATTGGGTCGCCGTCAAGTGTGGTTGGCTGGCAGCGCGTATACGCAACGGTACATTGTTCCAGGGTGCGCGCGTCTGTCGCTATTTTTCGGGAGCAAAAGTGGCATAATTTTTCACATTTTCGTTTTGCTACGCGTTGATTTCATAAAGCCAGTTTTCGCTGCGATTTTTTGCAGTTTCGCGCGCGTGTTTTTGTGTGTTTGGCAAATGTGTGGAAGCGATGGCAAAAGTTTCTGCTTATCGTCGTCATCTTGCATCCTTTGATAGCTGCAGCTCACAGTCGACGTTCAGACGCATTTCATTTTAATAACGTTCGTGAGTTGGTGAAAAAATTGTGAGCAAAGTTTTTTAATATCAGCGCGCCAACAAAACTTGGCGCATAAGGCGCAGAATGCAGCAGAAAGAAATTGTGAAAGCAAATGAAGAAATTTTTGTGCTAAATTTGAGATTTTTTTTCATTAGTTGAAACAACGCAAAAGCAAGTTGATTAAAGAAATATGATTAAAAGGAAAAACAAAAATAAGAAAATGAAAAAACATATACAAGAATACTAATTTTATAATAAAATTCGCAAAAACAACGGTAAAAATCTTTAAACCTAAAACAAACGTTACCTACCGCTGTATTGAAGCCGTAGTACCCTTCTTATAGCAAATAAGAGAATACAAAATTTTATTGAAATTTTGATTGAGCAATTTCTTCGGCAGCTATATAATATGGTTGTCGGTTTTGAACAATTTTTTTGGAAGCTGTAGCGTTCTCTTGAACAATAATTCCTAATTTCCTAGAGACTTCTCGTCAAATAATAAAACGTTTCATGAAAAAGTCTGACTTTTATCGAACATATGATTTTGACAAATGAATAGCTTTTTGAAGAAAACAGTACGCTTGCAAAAACTCAGATCGATATCTCAAAAACAGAGAAAACTTTAACAGTACAATTATTTGTGTAGCATTTTATATCGTTTAATTGACGAGGTAATCGATTATTTTCTATTGAACAAGGTGCTTGGTAGTGGGCGTGGTGCCAAACGACTACTTTCGAACTATTGGCGGAGGAAACGAAAGTAAATCTATATATTTAATTTGGTTATGACGAAGCAAGCAATTTTTGAGTGACAAAAAATTATTTATTTTTATTTATCACGCCCTTTTACCAAAATTTACTAGTTTTGTAGCAAAGTCCAAACGAATTTAAAAGCGGATTAACAACTAGAACTATTTTGAGAAAAATCACCCAAAAAAATGTAGAGCTCGAATCTTCAGGTTAACAAGTTCAAGCTGATTATATTCCGTTTCCACATGGTATTTTGGTAATGGATTATTACATTTATCGACTACCTTTATCTTAGTGGCATTAAAGGACAAACATTGTGTTAATAGATTGCTTCGTCTCAAATCCAGTTTAAAATTTTGCTTTCATAAACACAACCAAAGTATTGAAAAAACTATGGTAGAAAGCTGTAGAAGAAAAAAGTTAAGCAATTTTTATGAACCTGATCTTTAATAAAGTTTTTGGACATTTTATGACTATCTTGGCTACTTTTTTAAAGGAATATCATTATTTTGACGTGCTTTCCATATAAGATTTTCCTCCTTTCACATCGACTTTGGTTTGTTGCGAACGTTTTTTAACATCATTAACGCATTAGATGCTCGTTCATTGACATAAGTAAAATACATATACCGTTTATACCGATTGAAACAGCTGCTCCGTTCATTCAGTTCGCCAAAGAGACCACAAAAATTCCAGAAGAAATAACAGTCACCAAAATTGTGATGAAAAAATTAAATAAAAGCAATAAATTATTAAAATTAATGCAAACCGCATATAAAAGCGGTGGCCATAAATCAAGTCGCGCAAACGACCGTACGGGTGACAAGTGAAAACACGTGCGGAAAAATTCAAAATATAAATAATAAATAAAAATAAAAAGTAAAATAAAAAAATATTTATAGTGAGTTAATTGCTGCACGCAAAATTTCTGCTGTACAAAGAAACAAAAAAAAAACAAAATAGCACGAAATAAAATAAAAGTAATAAAATATTATGAAATTTCAGCATTAGCGGCATGCTGGAAAAAATTGTATGAGAAATTGTGAAAAAAAAATAACATTGGTGCTGCCGCGGCGGCCACACGGAAGCATTTCACACGCTTCAAGTGCACCACAATCCCCAACGACAGCATTTGGCGTAATAAAAATATTTTATGTGCGCGCGTATAATCAACAGTAATTTACAATTTACACCAGCGTTGATTTGATTCGGCACGTGTAATGGCGTTTCACGAAAAACCATCGTTTCGTGATTATTGGGCCAAGGAGGCGGCACTGAATGCTTTTCTGCAGGCCACTGTAAGTGTCAATGACTTTCAAATATAACAAGAAATTATTGAAGAAAATAATTTGTTTTTAATAAAAATATATTTTTTGTGATAAATACCATACTTGTGAAACTAAAGTAAAGTTCTAATGAAACATAAGAAATTTGGATCCAGGATTACTCGTTCTGGTATGTCAAATGTACCTGCACATAAAGTAGTGAGATTTATGTCCGGTTAACCACTTTTTTCTGTAAAACTTGCGCCAAAAATATTTTTTGAACATTTTATTATTAAAGCAGTATAATAACAATAACAACTTATATAATAATATTTGAATTGTTAAAGTAATTACTTCTAATATATATATAATATATATACAATTTGAACTTGAATATTATACAATTAATTTCAGTCTACAAAAAATCAACTACTTACCGGCCTTTATTTCAGTGAAAAATAATTTTTAAGTTGACAAGTCCTTTCTAGAACATATTTTTTAAAATTTAAATATTTCTATATTTGCTATAGTCTTTAAGTCCTCTTAAAAAATAAATCCAACACTTTTTTATAGGCTTTAAACCACTTCCAAAAAAATTTATTTTCCAAAAAATATATATTCTTTTAAATTTAGATATTTATATATATATCTTTAGTCGTCAATTCGAAAATTTTCTGCAGACTTCCGCTTACAAAAAACTATATTTTCATAAATACTTTTTTTCCAAATTCAAATATTTTTATATAATCTATAGGTTTCAATCCAATATGTTTTTTTTTTTGCTTTTTAGTTGCTTTCATATTTTCTAAGGTCTGCAATTTCCTTCAAAACAAAAAAGTTTCTTGTAACTGCAGATATTTTTACTTCTTCTAGTTTTCAACTCCTCTAAAATTTTTTTTTAATTGTCTCCAAAATGTGTTTTTTCAAAAATTTAGAAGTATTTATATTTTCTAAGGTCCTTAAAAAACCAAAAAAATAGAAAATTTAGAAATGATCGTATTTTCCACAGGCTTCCAATCATCTCCTAACATTTTATTCTAAGTTCGGAAGTTTTTTTCAAACTTTTTTACTCCTAATATCACATATTTTTATATGGGCATACCCCAGAAACTGTCTACCAACCAAAAATATTTGAACTTTATATATATTCTATGGGCTTTAAGTGCCCTAAAATTTTTTATTTCCAGAGACTTTAAAATCCACCTCCAATATATCAGAAATGTTTACATGCCAAATGTAGGCTCTGCTATGGAATACCAATTTCTGTAACTTCTTATTTTTTGGTCGATATAAGTTCTATGTCGGAAGAAATTACTCTTTCAATTCTAGATAGATGTATAGTTATTTGAAAAAATTGTCAAAATCGTATAATTCATAACGTAAACTACTTTTTATAAAGTTAACCTCGAAAGTCATAGATCGACCTTTTCTTCAATATCATAAGCTATTCAATCTTCTTAAAGCTATTAATAGAGCAAATAAGTGACGATTTCAAAAAAACATTTATTCAAGATATAAAAACTTAAAATTTCGAATTCTCGGAAAAAAAGCAAAATTGTCTGCTCTAATTTCACTTGTTTATAAGAATTTTCTGCTCTCTCCTCTAATTCATTGCTCGGCTGATTTTCATTTCCCCTTTCTTTCTTATTCGTTTTCCTTAAAATGCCTACCTATTTTTCCGCTCAGAGCTCCTAACCTACACTACCGAACAACCTTCCTATGCAAATATTTTTATTGAAATTAATATTTTCATGCGTTTACGCAGTTATTTTTATATCCAACATACAGTACGAGTACCGGAATAATAGTATGAAAATTTCAAAATAAATAAAATGTATTCACGGTAATTAACCTGAATTTAGCTCGCCGTTGACAGCCTCATTCACGTAACACGAATCGCACAAATGCGTTACGCATTCCACGTGTCCAACGCGCTGTGAGCTTCGGCATTCCATTATAAAAACACCGTCACAGATCAAGTCACAACAAATATATATTAAATGAAAAATGTTAGACCTCAAATATTTATTTGTGCGTGGCATGCGTGTACACAATTAGAGTCAGAAAATGGTTTTTTATTACTTCCAAGTCATATTTTCTAGAATTTATGGCGAATGTAAATTTGTTCGAGTGCAATAAGAGGCCCCATGGACTCGTAAACTGACCTCAATTCAACGATTAATTGGTTTTGTGCATTTTTCTTGAAGGTTAATTATATAATTTTTACACACACACTTTTGATCGGCAAAGAAAAATCTAATCTATAAGTAATGCACCATAATAAGAACAAATCCTTAAGAATAATTTAAACCTCATACATTACCAAATTTTACCTTTTGTCTGGTACATAAGTGTCTAAATCAACGAAATCGGTTATTGTTGTAATATTGTAAGAGTAAGAAAAACCTCCACCAAAACAGTTTATTAACATATAGATAAATAAAAGTAATAATCGAAGGACTAAAAATGTGTGATTATTGACGAAATGACTACTTTCCAAAAAACGATTAACTTTATGAAAAATTACTTCAGATTGGCTTAAGAAATCGAAATTTTTTATTAAAAATTGTATTTCTTAGGTCACTAAATAATAAATTCATCTTAGAAGGTTGCTTGAAATATTCCACATCGACACTAATAACTGCATTTTGAGAAAAACGAAGAAGAGCCGATTACAATCAGTTTAAAAAAATTACAAAATTAAGTTTTTGGAGAATATTCTCAAACTTGGAATGTATATAGTATACAAAACGATTTTTGAAATTCACATATGATATATGTATATAAGTCCTTAAAAAACAGCCATTAAAGCATGTCTCATCTCGTCCAAACTTCACACAAATGTTGAAGAAGTTATACTAGATTGAACGAATACAGATCCGATTAAGATGCTTCAATTGTTATGCCTTCGAAATTACATCTTGTATTTCGCTCTAAAATATTTGGTATTATATAATACTTTTTTAAAAAAGAGTAAATTGTAATTAAAACCCTTAATTTTTAATTATTCAACAATATTTATCTAGTCGCATTCAAAGTAAACAACAGATGTAATACGCTTATGCCAACGGTTTTTCGAAACCTCAAACACTTTCTTTCAGCGAATTTTATTTTATCGCTTCTATCGACTGAAAATGGGTTCAATGGAGCTATCATTTCAGTTTGTGGAATAAGAAAAAAATCACACAGAGCCAAATCTAGTGAATACGGTGGTTGATCGATGGCATTCATTGCGTTTTTGACTTTAAATACTGTGACCACATGGCTCGTCGCTATGCTTCATTGTCGTTGTGTAAAATCCATGAATTATTCTTCCACAATTTCGGCCATTTTCGTCGAATGTTCTTACTCAAACGCCCAACTAGAACACCTTGTTGACCGTCTGTTCGTCCTGAACAAATTCATAATGCACCAAACTCCTCCATTCCGATGATTGTTGACTTGTCTGCATGCCAAACTCATAAACCCATATCTTAAAGATAGTTATAATGCTCTCCATGAATGTGGGAATCTCACGATCAAGCATTTCCATAGGAACTTATTTATTATCCACCAAAATCTTTCGAACGGATTCACGAGAATGTCGAGCACTCTTACCATCTCGTAGGCTTGTGTTTTAGACAAAACGGAATCACTGTAAGTATTTGCCAACGTTTCTAACGATTTCGGACACGAATTTTAGAAAAATTCCGCACTACTGAAGTGTTTCGTTAAGTAGCTGCTGTAAACAAACTCGTTGACGAATCGCGCACATAATTGAAATTAAGAAAGTAGTTAAAGACTGTCCTACCAACTAAGCAAAGTACATTTTTATACCCTGAACAGGGTTTATTAAGTTCGTCAGGAAGTTTGTAACACCCAGAAGGATCAGTATGTCGAGCTGAGTCGATTCAGACATGTCTGTCTGTCTGTATATATAAGAACCAGTCCCTCAGTTTTTGAGATATCGTTTTGAAATTTTGCAAACGTCATTTTCTCTTCAAGAAGCTGCTCATTTTTCGGAACTGCCAATATCGGACTACTATAACATATAGCTGCCATACAAACGGAACGATCGGAATCAAGTTTTTGTATGGAAAACTTTCACATTTGACAAGATATATTCACGAAATTTGGTACAGCTTATTTTCTAAGACAACAGTGTAATCTCCGAAGAAATTGTTCAGATCGGCTCACTACAGCATATAGCTGCCATACAAACTGAACAATCGGATTCAAATTCTTGTATGGAAAACTTTCCTCATTTGACGATTTAGCTTCACGAAATTTGGCATGGATTACTGCTTAAGGTAGCAACATAATCTCCAAAAAAATTGTTCAGAACAGATTTCTATAGCATAGTTACTAACAGAAATGCACCTGTGAAGGGTATTTAGCTTCGGTGCAACCGAGGTGAACGTTTTTTCTTGTTTTGAAATATCATTTACCCGGGGAATTTGATTACAATTTTAAGATGCCTTTGTGTCATAACGTTTATATGTATGTGCGTATATATAAGTGCGAGGATTACCAAGCAGATTGTGAAATGTATACTCGTGTCTTCCTAAGGTTAGGTCAAAATACGAAGCTCGATAAAAACTTTTCAGCCGGCCTATTATCAATGTGAAATAATTTCTTTGAGATTAACTGATATCATAGCAAGAATACAAAGAGTTTCTTCATTTATGCAGAAGAGTGCAATTTTGAAAAATTGAGAAAATAAACTTTCTCGGCCTCTGACATCGATAACTTTCTTTAATTGAAAATGGTACCACAGTGAGCACAAAGCAAATATGGAAGTATACAATCAGACATATTGCACTTCTATATTTGCTGCAAGATGTTGAAAGCTCAAGGATGTTTTTATACTCATGCAACCTGTTGCTAAAGAGTATTATTGTTTTGTTTCCCCTAACGGTTGTACGTATCACCTAAAAATAATCGAGATAGGTATAGATATATATAAACGATCAGGACCTTCATACCCCAGTTAAAATTCGGCTGACTGTCTGTCTGTTCGTCCGTCCGTGCAAACTGTAACTTCAGTAAAAATAAGAAAACTTGGTATGCAGGTTAGATGAGCATAATCGGAGCACTGCCACGCCCACAAATCGCCATTAACCGAAAACATATAAAATCCCATAACTTAGCACCTAATTTAGATATAAAACTGTAATTTGCAGTGCAAAGGTAGATACAAAATTTGAAAAAGGGGCGTAGCCCCACGCTCTACATGAATTAATAGAACGGTATAAAAATTTGCAGTAATAATTTCCTTAAAGTAGTCACCTTTTTATCAAAAATTCTCCAAATCTAAATAAACCTGTTAAGACCCCACGAGGTATGACAATTAAGTAATGAGACTGATTCCATAAAAACCGTATATTTGAAAATTATTCTACAACTCTGCCATTCCCTTCAAAGTAGTCCCCTTGGGCAGCTATACAGCGATTCCAGCGCGTCTTTCATGCTTCGTAACATTTCTGGAACGCTTCGACTGGGATGTCCGCAAGTATCTCGTCACGGCCGCCTGGATGTCCGTAATCGACTTATTCTAGGAAACAAAAAAGTCACAGGGTGACATGTCGGGCGATTAAGGCGGCTGTTGCAACGTTTCCGAAGCTATTTCGCCTAATCTGGTGCAAAGTTTTATCGCGACGCGTTGCTCTTGATTTCGTTTTTCCATTTTCGTGACGAGCACTACAACCACACGTCTACTCAACTTGACGCAGCAGGCGAACTAAACAAGCTAGAGTGATGGTACATATATCAATGGAAAGGAGACGAAATGCCGAAAAAAAGGGAAAGGAAATTTCAAGATCACAGATTTACCACAAGCGCGGCAATAAAATCAGTCTCATTACTTAATTGTCAAACCTCGTAGGTATTAAAGTTGATACTTGACTAAAAATATCCGACAATATGTGCGATATACAATTGAAAATTCAGACGAAATCCTTTACTTTTGATTCTCTGTATCAAAAATAGCTTGAATCGGTTTAATATTTCCTGATCCCATATCCTAATACAAGGATTTTCAAACTTCCAAGTGCTTATACTCATATATCGCCAATATTATAGTATCTCAGTGTTTGATGTTATCTGAATAATTTCAGAACGTATTTTACTCATAACATAAATGCCAAAAGGATATATTTGGGCAAAAACTGACCTAGCCCCATATAATAATTACAGATTTTGAATATCCGGCTGATTTTGTATAATGACTGTATCGGTATACATATAAAATTTGTTTAGATTTCGATCCTCTCTGACTTTGATTCCTGCAGTTGCAAGTGTACAAAATATTCAGTTGCACCCGAACATAGCCCCTTCTTACTTGTTTTATTTATATTATATTTATTTGTAAGCATTTATTCTCTCTTTGTTTCTACACACAGCTCAACCACACACCTCCCCACGGCATTACACTGTACATGAAAAGGCTACAAATTGATTATTTTTTATATCTATTTAATTTATTTCAACAGGCCTGCCAGCATTTTAATTAAATTGCTGCAATACAAAGACAAAAAAACCAGACAACCTATTTGCATTGAGGTCCAACAAATATACTAGTTACTACATATTTGCCAAGGGCAGAATTTGTTTGAATAAATTTAGGAATTGTACAAATGGAAATGCAACTGCAAAAGCAAAAAGCAATTTCAACTATTTTATTATTTTTTTCTCTCCATTTGCTATAAATTTTTCATTACGAAATTCCCCAGCCAAGACTTGTGATGAACAAGCCAAAGGAATTTGTAAAATCGGCAAGTGAATGAATGTGTGTTAATTGAGAGAGGTATGGAGAGATACAAATGTGTATGTATGACAGCTGCATACCCGAGCAATAATTAAAAAGTAAAAGCATTGAGTTAGCATACGTGTGCGTGTATATGTGTGAGTTGTCATTCAGATGTCGAGTAGAGTACATATATAGTAAACTGTAGAAATATGCTCATATGTGGCTAAAAATTAGAAAAGTTCCTTGCAGCAAAGTAATAATGTCTGTTTTTGTGGTAAGCCATGCAGCAAGTGATTGCAATTGGCATTGAAGAAAAAAGTCAAATGCTGTGACTGCAAATATTTAGTCAAAAACCGAATATTATATGTCAAGGCTATTGAGTGTGTAGGTATTTGTGTGGTAAGCCAGATGTGTATTGAAATTTATTTATTTTGGTTGACATAGAGTTCATCAGGATACTAACAATGAAGTTAAGTGTTATACTAAAGCTGTATAGCACTTGACTTGAATTGAGTTAACTGTTTTGTATACTATTCACGGGTACATTTCTTATAGCATACATGAGTGTAAAAAGATATTTATCTTGATTTTGATTGGTTAGTTTGTACGGCTGCTGAACAATATATGCGAAACAATCAAATGAAACAGTGTGATTTTTAAATGACAAACTTTAAAATAATATAAGAATTATATATTAGGTTGTCAAAAAAGTCTTGCAGTATTTTTATTGAATGATTTATTGAATTTATTTAAATGCTTTATAACGGTTTGATGATTCATGCCCAGTCCTTGACCGACGCTACGGCTGCTATTATGCTGGTCTCTTTCGACCAATTCAGCGATTTTATCGCAATTTTCGACGACAGGCCTTCCGGAGCGTGACGCATCTTCGACCACCTCTACACCAGAACGACAACGTTGAAACGATCGTTGTGCGGTGGAAATGGAAACTGTGTCGGGTCCATAAACTACCCAAATTTTATTGGTGGCTTGAGATGCATTTTTGCCTTTATCGTAGTAGTACTGTAAAATATGCCGTATTTTCTCTATATTTTGTTCCATGTTTGCGTCGCTATTACTCATGAACGACTTAAAAGAAACGACAATAAATCAAGCACGTATTAGCGCGTGAAATGAGCTTTCCAAAAAGGTATAGCATGACCCGATGCGACGAAAAAAACTAGAACTACGCGCTTTCAGCGCCAACTAGCGAAAATACAATAAAGCGTCAACCGTCAACAAACGATGTATGGCGTCTAAAGGAAAATATAAGCTAACTTCGTTCTTGTTTTTATACTGAATTACAAATTAACTAGAAGTACTTGCACAGTAGTTAATCGACGTATTAATCAATGGCACAAATATCATTATATACCGGTCTAGAGGATATTATTTTTTTTTTTAATAGAGTTTCACAAATTGGAAGATGCGATAGGTGCAGACTGTTATACAGAATAGATCACCTCTTTTTTTTTTGGGTTGAATTGAATTAATTTAGTATATGTGCTCAGAGAAGCTTGTTGAGTGTGGATGTTGGTTTGAATATGGTTGGTCATTTGCTTCAGAAGCAAATATTGGTAGTCGAAAAAATCTTTTCGTATTTCAAATCAAACTTATTTTTTTGTATTTATAATGAACAATAGTGAAGAAAAAAGTAAAAATTTTTTCGACTACTTTTTGCTATTAGACACATTATTCCATAGTGCAATTCGAAATTTCGAAATTTCCAGCACGGAAGTTTTGTTGTGTTACAAAAACTGATACAGCATCGTCTCCTTACAAATTTCATTGGTGGCTTGCATGGCATTCTTCACTTTTTATACAAAAATATCAAAATATAGCGAATTTCTCCATTATTTTCATTAATTTTTGCACAATTTTAACTTTTTTTCATCTTCCCCCAATTTAATTTATGAATCTTAAAATCTCACTTTTTCGATACTATATGGTATGACACAATTTGATTGGTAGCACTGGAAGTATACGACTGCAACAACATCTATTGACAACTAAACGAAACGACCACCACTGTGGTTCTACACCCACAGTTCAATTCCTAAATGTTTTATACTGAGCCCAATGCTTCAATTTTTGGTGTCATTTCTGAATATTTGGAAATTTTTGATAAAACACCGTTATGTAAGAAATAGGCATGGTTAATACATATTTTTAGCAATTTTATAAATTTAAAGCAGAAATAATATTATTCAAATAAGTCAACATCAAAATTTATAGTTTTCAAGGCTTTGAAACTTTGAATTATTTCAGGTTATAATATTTTAATAACGGATAAACTTTTATTATAGCTTAAGACGACTTAAGTGGGTAGTACAGTATTTTTTTTTTTTTTTTGCATTTTCTATTTTTTATTTTATATCAATGTACAATATCTTAAGATTATTCTGTGAAAATTTGAGAGCAATTAAGGCAAAATTGACGGAGTGATACACTTGTAAGTCTTCGCCCTCCGATTTGATTGTGAGCGGGTGTGAACTTTAAACGTGTTTTTCTCAGACTTCACATTTCTGAAGCCGGTGAACTCTGTAGCACAAAATCTACTGAACCGATCCTTTGAAATTTTGCACAGTCTTTCTTTACATAATTCTTTTTGGTTAAAGCTGTCGAGTTTTTTTCTTTGTTTTTTAATTTTAACTTATTTTTAAAGAACAAAATTTCTGATTTTTTTGATGAAAAATCAGTGTTTTGAGTTCCGAGCGTTGTAAAAAATTGAAAAATCATTAAAAGAAACAAAAGCTTGGCAGCGTTACTTGAGGAAACTTATCAACCAATCAAATAAATTTTGGGTTTTTTTTAATTTCACATGAGCCAATCATGAGTTATGCGGTTCACCGCGAATAATTTTTTTTTTTTTTTGGAACGTCTGCGAAGATTCCCTGGCACCGGCTCATTTTTTAATATTTTTCTATGAAACTTTCACAGAATATTCTTTAAATATCATAAAATTATGCTATAATTATACAAAGAAATAAATATTGATTGTAACTTAAAAAAAAAAATATTTAAAATACGTTTTTTTGCTCAAATTAACCTTACTACCCCCTTAAGTGAATACAGAACTTTTAAGTTATGCTTTGTGCCTCAAACGACATAAATATAAGGTTAAGATATGCGGCAATGTTTAGTAAGCATGGCAAAAAGTTGAAGGCGACTTAAGCTTTATCAACGTAAATTGAAAAAATAAATACTTTTTTTCTTGTTTTTAAATATTTCTATTGCATTTAAGTAAACACATTTGCATACCACACATATGTATGTACATAAACAATGAAATTTTAGAAAGTTGCAAATTTTAAAAATATTTATGCATCCGCAAAATATTGCATTTTATTGACATTCCATTTTGCATTGTGGTTTTTAGAAAAAAATTGGTTTTAAGCAAATAATTGTAATTCAATTACGAAAGAATAAATTTATTCAAGCTATGTAACAGACAATGCTACATCAAAATGCCTCAGCTCAATAGCACGCTCTATATTGCGATTGCTAGGGCCAAATATGAATACATACTCGTATGTCTATATATAAGCGTATGCACTTGCTTACATTTGTTTGCTTGTGTGCTTACAGAAGCATGTGTGTTGTCTGTCTGCTGCAAAGTAGCGTTGGCTTGTAGGCTATTGCCGAAATTTTAACATTTGACTACAGCTGCAAAATAACGGCATACACAAATAGAAATTTACATGATTTTACCTTATATTTGCTTAGTGATTCGAGCATCATTTGAATGGAATTGGTTTTGCTATGTGTCAATGGCATCATACTACTCAAAATCTACTTCTCTCTATCCAACAAAAAGAGTCTTATATGATATATGTATTACCTTTGCTACTTACAAACGAGACAGAATATATCCGAAAAATTTAAAAGCCCACCATCCAGCTGTGTGAGCTCAAGCGAATTAGAGCAAAGCTAAGCAAATCAAAACCGGCTTTGCGCAACTTCATATGCAGTTCATAAGCAAAGTAAAGTATTTGTGCGAATGATTTCTATTTACATACACACTTTTGTGTTTGCACAAGAGTGAACCACTTTAGCAAATTTCCTTTCACTGCTACCACACTTCTTTCCTTTGCCAGATAGACTTATGGTTTGAGCTAGCTTTCCGAGTGGCTATAATTTGCTTAGCAAGAAGCGGTCTTGTGTATGAGTTTTACATGAGAATTGCATTATTTTTACATTGTGGGAGGTAAGCTTGTATGTTTATTTGGATATTTTCAAATTAACATAAATTTTCCTAATGGTTACGTATACGCACCGGTGCACCAAGTGTATGGAAATAAATAGCAGCTTATGTTATTGCTGTTGCTTTGTTAACTGTGAAGTAGAAGCAATATTTTGGTGCTTTTTTAGGAGACTGACTAGTGATTTTTTAAAAAAGTAGCCCTTAGCAAGCAAACTGGAATAATCATTTCTTTTTCAATAAGTAAGTTAAGCTTAAAAAACTTAACTTACTATTGTAATCAAAGAAAAATATTTTGTAGAGAAATATTGTATAGAATTTAAGATTAACTATAAGTAATATGTATATCTTTTGCACAATTTAGGTAAGTTTTAGACTTGAAAAAAAAAAAAAAAAATTCATACTGACTTCGGTTAAACTATAATACTTTTAAAAAGTTTAAAATTTTCTACAAGAACTGAATTTCTCGGTCAGTTTATATGACATATAGTATATATGCTACATTGTTTCGTTTTCAACAATTTCAATTCGTAATAGTTTTGAAAAAATATCTTGGGAAGTAAAACGACTTTGCATAGATGAACTTGATTTTGATCATTCAGTTTGTACTTGCAACTATATGCCGTAGTGGTCCGATATCTACGGTTTCAATAAATGAGCTGCATTTGGACGTATGCAAAATTTCAGAGCAAAATATCAAAGACTGAGTGACTAGTTCCATAAATACTCACAGAGAGAGGTACAGAGAGACTGACAAATAGAAATATGCACAGCTCATCACAGCTCTGATCGTTTATAGTATAATTATATGAATTATATTGTGACAAAAAAGTACGCTTTTACTCTTTAATAAACAACAAATTTTGTTTTATCTCTTCCATCGATTAAAAACGGGTACCATTCCGATGTTTGCGAACTTGTTTGCATGTCGCATAGGCAGTCATAATGCTATCCATCGGAATTCGAACGATGTCCAAAAATGACCTGTCCAAATCGACCTGTATTCAGTATTATTCAAAAATAAAATGTCGAGCTCTCTCGCCATCTCTCTCACACTTGCTTGAAGATTTTCAAGCACCTTCACCTTTCTTCACTTTTTTATTATTTTTATCAGTTGAAGAGGTCGAAAGTCGTTCAGCATGTCAATCTTCACAACGTCTTTGGAGTCTTTTCTCCACTTGTATGCTTGCGTATTTTGATAAAATTGAATCACCGTAAGCCTTTTCCAACATTCGCAATGATTCCGCAAATGAAATTTGGTTAAAAATACAAAATTTGAGGTGTTTCAACTCAAGCATCTTCTGTAAACAAACTGGTTGACAGATCGCCCTCACATTTGGCATAGTAATTGAGAACAGTCCGACCAACTTCTAAAATACATTTATTTGCAATATCATTTACCTTGGTAATTTTAATTTTCTGGATCTTATCTAACATCGGCTGCTTTCAATTGTGTGCAATGGGTGTGTTAGTCCGATGAGAAACCCGCTGAGAGATATCCAGATACATAAGATGTCAATTCTTATCATATTTACCTAAACAAGATATTTTTTTATAGGTTATGTACTCTCCCAAAAATTTATTTTCTAGGAATACCATAAACCAACTGTGCAAACAATTTAAGAATACTCTGAAATCACAGAGTCAAATCCAACTATAGCCCTAATGAAAGCAACCTGAATCTGCTTTCACAACAACAACTACAAAACATACCAGAATTGCACCGAAATGCCAACATGCAGTCCAACAATCAAATACAGTCACTTTGATATCCCTTCGTACCTTCACTACGTGCTACTTTACTGTATGCTTGTCGGCTGCTTCCTGGCACATAGTTAATACCAGCTCAGCTGCTTTGCCGAAACGTAGCTTTTCATACTCTCTAACCCTGCGATGACTTTGGCCAGTTGTACTTATGCGCTTAGTAGACTAAAACTTCATTTCCGGTTGTTGAATTCAGACCTTCATCACATCACATCACCTTCAACGTGATGCCATTTGCAGTCTGTGGCACGCATACTTACTTTGTATGTATGTGCCGTTGCAGCGGACACATGTGTTTTACAGCTTCTAAGCTCACAGCTACAATGAAATCAGTTTTGCTGATTTGTTCTTACCAATGTTGCATTTCGAGCAAAAAGGAGATTAAAAAGTCAAAACTCATGTGCAACTGTCACGCGCGTGACGGACACACACATGCATTTATAAATGAGTGAGCCTGCTGCATGACTTATGTTGCCACTATGTCGGTGTAGCTCACCCATAAGTATATATGATATGAATTGATAGTCAGTCATCATGCAGTTTATGTTCGAATTCGCCGGAATTCGATCCATTGCGAGACACATTTTTAATATTTATCTGGTATACTGATGTGAAATCGAATTGAGTATATATTGGCATATAAATTATTCCTTCAGTATGCTAATCAATAAATAATCATAGGGAGATATTATGTATAAGTACATATCAAGTGATGTTTAGTTCCTGTGCAAGAGGCTTAAAAAAGGAAAATACCTTTCAGAGCTTTACAAAACGCAGTAAAATTTTGAACAATATTTTTTTCAACTGGTTCGCAAGAGACCGCACTCTTGTTCCCTTTATGTCGAATTAAAAATGAGTTGAGTCTCCAATGCCTCTTGCGTTCTAGCCCTAAATTTGTGAACTTCACGTTAGCTAGGTAATCGCTGGTCGACTTTTAGATCTTTTTGGCACACTATTACAATGGACCGGCGAACTCACGAACTCAGTTGCCCAAGTAGAAAAAATGGAAAAAGGTATGTATTAACATCAATATCTTCTTTTTTAAATTATCTCCATCATCTGTTCTACCAAACCCAATCTTCCTTTCACCTGTTTCAATCTCAATTTAATAGCTCTTGGCCTAGAGCTTCAGCATAATACCGTCTTCTAAATCTCTAATATCAGTCCTGACTATTTATGGAATTTCCTAATATAAAATATTCGATCTATTGAATAAAAAAAACTACATTTTAGTCCCCTTTTTCTGACTTAGTGAGAGTCATAAACACATCAACATAAAATAGTCATGGATAAACAGCATTGAAGTTTTTTAGAGTTAGGAGCTGACGAGGGCAAAATATGATCGACACCGTATCTGCTTCCGAAGAAGGTGCATAAAGCTGGTTATTTAAACTTTTAAACCCATTATAAAGTCGTTTTGGTGGTATTCATCCGCTATTCATAGCCATGCTCTAAAATTTTAAATCATTAATTAAATCGAGACGATTTCTGTTTGAAGATCTTGTTTTTTTCAAAAATTAATTAATTCTCTCACTCACTGTCTAGGTTGTTAATAAGGTCTTCAATCTTGTTAAATTTCAATTAAATTTATCTAAGTCTATGCTAAAACTTTTCATACATAAGTATATACTATATGCCACCTTTAAGGAGCTTTCGTTGTTACTTTTTTTTGAAGAAAGGTTAGAAAACTGGAAGAATCAAGTTCAACTTGCTTTCTGACTGACAGGAACTCATTCGAATCAGAAGCATTTAGCTACGAAATCTATCAAAGTGACTCAGATAGAGAAAGAACTTCTGATCAGTAGACAGACGGATGACAAAAATCGTTGAGTTAGAAATGAAAAAGAATATTTATTTTTTTTTTTATCAAGACGAAGACGTTGTTGAAATAAAAATTTTCCTATCGAGTTAAATATTTCAAAAGTGTTAAATCATATAAGATCTATTTAATTAAGAAACTTAAGACGTTAAATGAATGATTTTTCTATTATTACCTTAGTTAGCTCACCCGGAACACTTTTCGAGGGGAATAGGGTCATAAATTATTGAATATTACATTGCAAAGTATACTTAAAGCGATTATAAAAATGTTGTTATGTGTCATGGATCAGCTTTCATCAGTAGCCTGGGATTTAAAGCACAATAAGTATCCACTTGTTTTAGGTTTGCTACTTTTTCATTAATTTCTGTATTAAATATTATTTAATATTTTACATATATAGATAAAACACCAATAAAGGTTATCTAGTATATGGTTTAGAAGCTTCTATGAAAAACACTATTCCCTCAATAGACTTCGCAATCAATTTGCATCACTGTATTCTAAGGCCACAGAATACGACCAGCCTCAGTTCCATGTTACTGCTTTGGATATATTGCTCAGCATTCCTGCATATATGTACATGTATGTTTGTGTGCACGTATGTAATAAATTTCGTCAGTAAAATCTGGCATATGAACGCTATAAATCATACAAAAGCAGCGACAGAATTCAACGTACACCAACGCATACATACGCAAATTCAAGTGGAGAAAGGTATGTGATGGTTTTAGATTGTGTGTGTGCATTTGTAGGTATGTTGAAGAAATAGTCGACGTAATACAAAATGAAAGTGTTGACTGACGCGGAATAGATGGTTATTAAGTGGTATGTGGCAGAGAGACACATATGAATACATATATGTGACACACATACATACATAGACGCTAATAACTTTGTATGGCAAACACAAGCCTTTCATTTTGGTCAATGTAGATTTAAGTGGTGAGCGTATTAAGGTCATGGACTGGTGAAAATAATATTTCCTTATTAATATGCAAAGACGAACGCACACATGTATATGTATGAAGATGTATGTATCCAGTAGCGGCCTTACAATCGTTCGAGCGTGACATTAAGGAAGCTTGCAACACATACAAATGCACGTATGTATATTTATATGTATATATACAAGTATATACCTAATACTTAGGCTGAGATACACACACAAATAACAGTTAAATGTATGTATATTTCCATAACTCTATAAACCCTACACTCGAACGCCTTAAACTATGCAATAAAGTGCAAATTATGGCACGCTGATATAATAAGATGACTTAGGAGAGTGTACACCGTTATATATACACGCACTAACATACCTACAAAGTCAATTTTCACAGTTCTCACATATAGACACAGTTTGTCTGCATTTAAGCGCCTTACATGTCACTTGAACGCTGCTTGTCATAGCAAATTTATGTCTGGTAGGTGTGTGCTTATAATTTCGTATGTTGAAATTTGCATACGAAATCATTTCCGAAGCATGAAATTGCGGAAAATTAATTGCAAAGTGTGTGCCAAATGTTGCTGCTCTTGCTGCCGGGGATTACTTAGACTTATTTGCATTGCAAAATGCCTGCGAACATCTTAGGCTGCTTACCATACTACGCTTTCAATATAACATACAGAACTATACAAGTATGTACATATGTATATACATATGTTGACATGTGTTTGGATTAAATTTTATTCACTTGTCGACAGTTGTAAACTTAACTATATACATGCATATGGATATATAAGTAAATGAAACATATTCATGCATTTGTTTATTATGTCAGCGAATGACACTTAAAATCTTCGTGTCCTTAGAACATTTGTTATGACTAATTACAAACAGCACACGCACACAAATATACACTGACACAAAAAGTTTCGAGACATGCCACACATGGCTTGCGACAAGCATTTTTTTCGCCATTTCTCTTTATTATTATATAATTATGTTATGTTAGGTTATTATGTAGTGTGACTTTAATCGTCTGCCGGCGGATGTTGCATGCAACAGCGCCATGTGTGCACAGCAGTAACCGTACTATTAGTATATATGTATTTAAAACAAATCAAATGGCTGCGGAAATGTGCTACGGAACTATGCAGTGAAGACAAATAGGTCAAGGAAGTATAGCTTTAACAAAAAAAAATTAAGAAATTTCTTGACGTATATAAGACATGCCATATACATTCACTTATGTATATTATATGTACGAGCTTTTGCAAATATTACACATAAAAATTGTGTGCAATCTTGTTTGGAAGTTATGTCTATGAAAATAAATTTTAAAATTACAAAAAAAAAAAAAAAACAAAAAAAAATATACAAACTTTTTCCACAAAAAGGCTATAAATTAAAAAAA
This sequence comes from Bactrocera correcta, assembly GCA_027475135.1. Classification (NCBI taxonomy): domain Eukaryota; kingdom Metazoa; phylum Arthropoda; class Insecta; order Diptera; family Tephritidae; genus Bactrocera; species Bactrocera correcta. The sequence goes on along the minus strand of CM050323.1, from coordinate 100,298,010 downwards.
AATAATTTAAAAAAATAACACTACTGAATCTTTTACATGCTTGTCAAGAAAGTTTTCCGCACAAGGGTAACTATGTATATGCTATAGAAGACCAATCTGGAAATTTCTTTATATATTTTAGCGCTGCTTGGAACAATAATCCATACAAAAACTTGTAAAGATATCGTCAACTTAGAAGTTTTCCATGCAAGGGCTTAAGTTTTAGTGATCAGTTTGTATGGCAACTATGTCCTAAAGCAGGCCGATCCAAAAAATTTTTTGAGACAGTGTAGCAATGGGTTAGAGAATAATATGCGTCAAATTAAGTGAAGATATCTTATCAATTAAAAAAGTTTTTCATACAACGTCTTGATTTTGATCGTTAAGTTTGTATGGCAATTATTGCTTTAGTTTTCCTATATCAGCTATACCGACAAATGAGCAGCTTTTTGAGGAAGAAAGAATGTGTAAAAAAGTTCAGATCGATACCTCAAGAATTGGGAGACTAGTTTGCTTATGCACCAATGGACAGACATGGCTAAATTTACTCAGCTCTTCATGCTGATAATTTATATACATATACTTCGGAGAGTACCTGACGTTTTTATTTTTTTGTGTTACAAACTTCGTGTCAAATTTAATATATCATGCTCAAGATATAATTATGTACAAGTGGAGCATAAAAAATCAAATGAATATTTTCTCATATTTCCTATAGTTGGTTTAGTTTCTTAATTAGTAGACAACCTCTTCTAAAATATTGTTTTAATAAAACATTTTTGTAATTTAGCACCATTAAATAAGGTTTGCGACTTTGCTAATACTTTCCATATTCAAATATCTCCTAAATGTATGCAAAACTTTATTTAACGATCATAGCTTGTTTGCAAAATCAAATGAATATTTTCTCATATTTCCTATAGTTGGTTTAGTTTCTTAATTAGTAGGCAAGCTCTTCTAAAATATTGTTTTAATAAAACATTTTTGCAATTAAGCACCATAAAATAGGTTTGCGACTTTGCTAATATTTTCATATTCAAATATCTCCTAAATGTATGCAAAACTTTATTTAACGATCATTGCTTGTTTGCAATATTCAAGCAGCCCTAAATTATGTTTGTGACTTTGATAATATTTCTTGTATTCAAACATTATGATACAGGCAAAACATGCTTTATTTAGTTCTTAAAATAGATTTAAAGTAAATAAAATGTATCCTTTCCTTCACTGCAAAGATTCGTATTTGACTTTTCGGTGATACTTGTGTGCTCTTCCTGTTATTTTTTCAACAAATTTGTATGGTGTTTTACCCTTAATGCTTCGGAAATATTTTGACAGCTCTAAGGTCAACTTTTTTCTGGAAATACGACCAGAAAATATTCTTTATAAATCATAAATAAAGTTATCAAAATATACTACTAAAATTTTGTCTTTAATGCGTACATGGCACTGTGAACTTGGAATCACAGTTTTGTCGAGAAAATCATCTAAGCAAATAAAGTTTCATGAAAACATGACAACAGACACTTTTCACTAAGAATCTGCTTCTAATAATGCTATGTGACCCTCTAAAGAGCACTTAAAAAATATTTCTAGGATTTCTTAACAACCAGGAGTTGGTTATTGTCTATAGTAGAGAAACATTTTGAAGCAAATTTTCTCACTGCTAAAAGGTTATAGTAAATATATTCAGTTTTAATAACGGCATTTGCTTGAAAGTTTCGTTCAAATATTATTGCTCAAGTATAACGGCATAATAGAGTATTTAGTATATGCTGAAGTTTACGCTTAAAACTTTTCTTTATTTTCAAACAAAATCTTTTTGAAATCGACTATGTATTAGAAAGCAAGGGAAAGAGAAATAAATTGTACATGTAGCAAAACTTGTATGTCTTCACATTATTTTGGGTCATCAAAAACTTACACATATTACCTCTTGGGATAGACAAGGTTAGTTTAAAATAGGATCAACTAACGCGAAATTTTATAAAAATATTTTTATAACATCTTTTTTAAAAATACCTGACTTAATGCAACTTAAAACAAGAAAAAACGTTAACTTCGGTTGCATCGAAGCTAAATACCCTTCACAGGTGCATTTCTATTAGTAACTATGTGTCCAGTTTGTATGGAAGCTATATGTTATAGTTAACCGATCTGAACAATTTCTTCGGAGATTACATTGTTGCCTTAGAAAATAATATTTACCAAATTTCGTGAATATATCTTGTCAAATGTGAAAGTTGTCCATACAAGAACTTGATTCCGATCGTTCAGTTTGTATGGCAGCTATATGCTATAGTTAACCGATCTGAACAAATTCTTCAGAGATTACATATTTGCCTTAGAAAATAATATATACCAAATTTCGTGAATATATCTTGTCAAATGTGAAAGTTGTCCAACAATATCTTGATTCCGATTGTTCAGTTTGTATGGCAGCTATATGCTATAGTTAACCGATCTGAACAAATTCTTCAGAGATTACATTGTTGCCTTAGAAAATAATATATACCAAATTTCGTGAATATATCTTGTCAAATGTGAAAGTTGTCCATACAAGAACTTGATTCCGATCGTTCAGTTTGTATGGCAGCTATATGTTATAGTTAACCGATCTGAACAATTTTCTCGGATATTACATTTTTGCCCTAGAAAATAATCTATACCAAATTTGGTGATGATACATTGTCAAATGCGAAAGTTTTCCATATGAGAACTTGATTCCGATCGTTCAGTTTATATGGCAGCTATATGTTATAGTGGTCCGATATCGGCCGTTCCGACAAATGAGCAGCTTCTTGAAGAGAAAATGACGTTTGCAAAATTTCAAAAGGATATCTTAAAAACTGAGGGACTAGTTCGTATATATACAGACAGACGGACAGACGGACAGACGGACAGACAGACGGACATGGCTAAATCGACTCAGCTCAACATACTGATCATTTATATATATACTTTATAGGGTCTCCGACGCTTCCTTCTGGGTGTTACAAACATCGTGACAAAGTTAATATACCCTGTTCAGGGTATAATAAAACTACAACCATTTTTTCGTGCTTATATTCAAACAATCCCAGCTTAGTTGCACATCTTTTTCACCATATCAATAAGTTTAGCAAATGCTTAAGTCACTATACTTAAAAATATAGAAATTTCAGTAAATCCTAAATGTCGACTTTTTTTATTCCAATAAAATTTAATGATGTTGACAATTTTATACCCCACCTCTTACGCTACATCTGCAATTCTCAACAGATTTATATCGCACAGACAAAAATATAAACCAACAGAAAATCTATACAATGCTTACTATAAGGCATTGAAACAAAGTAATAACTATTTTAATCGATACAAAACCTGCTTAAATAAAAAATGCTTGAATGAAAAACTGAATTATGCAACAGAGTATTTTGTCTCCACGGTATCCTACTTTTTAATTCATTCCTTAAAATAATGTCTGCAGCAACTTTTTTAATTTAAATTTATCCTTAAAAAAGGACTAACAAACATCGTCTTCTAAAACAAATTTAATTTACCTTCTCGAACACATTTTACTCTCCTCTGAAAATTACAAAAAAATATACAAATATCCTTTCATTTTCCACCTTTCTTTTTAACTTTTTACGCAATTAAATTTCCGCAAATCGTTGCTCTCATTTGCACTTCGCTGGCCTTTGAAAGCGGAAAATGCACTCTGACATGCTTACAATTAAAGTTTTTGCTATTGGTGTCGATGGCAAAATCAGCAAATTCAATTAAATCCTATTAGAGTGCATATGTGTTGGCAAGCATGCACGAACATATATAAATGCGTGCATGTAATGTAGTTGGATGGGTGTGCGCTCTGGAAAGTATGCTAACTGTTTGAAAAAGCGCAAGCATACGCAAAAAAGTGAGCAGTGCTCAAGTAAAACTTTTCTAACACTTAACGCTTAGAAAGTTGCAGGAAAATTAAAAAGAAACGCAAATGAGTTTTGCTTCAATTTGCAAAATTATGCAATAAATTTGGAGTTAAGTTTGGAAAGTCGACTACTTAGCTTTTTAATGGTTAAAGCAGTTGGGCGCTTAAAAATTGAGTAGTAGAAAATTTTGTAAAAATATTATTTGCTTGTTGGTTACACAAAAAATACGATTCAGCGTTTTATGACACCCATTGAAGGCGCTGGTACTCGAAATTATAAAATATTAAAATAAATTAGCATACTTTTAGGCGTTGTATATGACCTTTAAATCAAATTTCACCTAAAATATTTCTTCAAGATATTATAAGAATACAATTCTGCTGTATTTCTCAAATAATTTATATCCAGCACTAAAAGTTATGCCCTCATTTCTAGTTCTGCAACCTTTTTATTGCTACATATAATTTTTTTCGGTTTGAAATGCTTTCAGACGGCTATTTCCGAAATATATCTCAACCAGCTGACCTATTATTTACCGTTACGTTTTAATCTGTCACACTTTTAGGCACAAAACTTGCAATTTCATACCTTCAGCTTTGACAAAACAACACCCGTTGACTGAAAACTGCTTACAAAGTGTTGATGGATATTAACATCTGTACAGTGAGCACGAGATATAATGATTAATGACAAAATACGGCTTTGTCATCATTACTCTTGCTTGATGTTGATGTAGCTAGGAGTAGAAAAGCTTTTAGTGACCCTTTTTCATATATATATTTTTTTCTGTTTTTTTTTTTTTTTTAATGGAAGGTTGTGCTAAAACATCAAAAGCTGAAAACATTTTTCCTCAAAATAATTTTTTTTCTACATACATCACGTATTTTGCTACACACCAATATACCGAATTATTACTCACTAGTTACTCATACGCCGTGGACGACAGGAAGTCTTACTTAAGTAGCAGTGACTCATTTAAAACCTATTATAATATATACAAGACCCAAAAATCCCAGACAACTCAATTAACTTATTAGAACAAAAAAGTGTGCACTACAAAAATTACAACAACAACATTGACAACTAAACGCTGATGTCATTTAAATGGTCAACACGAAAACAAATGGCACTTAACACTAAATATTTAGTGGGAAAAGTGGAAAAAGTAGGCAGCGAAGGGATGTGTCTGACGCGTCAACAACTTAAAGCTAAAACGTGTAAAAGAAAAAGTGAATTAGCTTTTGAAAAGAAAGTTAACAAGTCGTTTAATAGCTAGGTATTCTAACTTTTGAGCTGACAAAACAAATAGTGGGAAAATGAAGAAGGACAGGATAAGAGCGAATGCAGAGAAGCGTTAAGAAATTTGCTTACAAAAAATATTAGGTCATTATGAATATTTAGTGGGGAATTTATGCAAATTTATAGTGCAATTTAGCTGCAGAAGTGAGGAATTTTTGTGCAAAAGGAAAAGTATAAAAAAAATATTTGAATGTTTTATGGAAAAAAAAATATTTACATACATATATAAGAAAAATAATGTAAATGAGTGGAAATATGAGGTGAGTATAATAAGAGTATGAATATCAAGTATGAGAATCGGTATGAATATAATTGTTAGTATGAGTATAAATGAGAAAATTATTATGAATGTACATAAATATGAGTTTGGGTACTAGTACGAATATGTGCATGCATAATGTGAATTATGGATGTGAATATGAATACGAATATTAGAACGAAAATGAATATGAATATCAATATCAATATGAACTATGAATACGAATACGATTATTATAATGAATATGGATATAAGTAAGAATATAAATACAAAATACGAATATGAATTATTAATACGAATACAAGTACGAGTAAAAGAGTAAATTATGAATACATATGTATACAAGTATAAATATGAATATGAATTGAATATGAATATGAATATGAATATGAATATGAATATGAATATGAATATGAATATGAATATGAATATGAATATGAATATGAATATGAATATGAATATGAATATGAATATGAATATGAATATGAATATGAATATGAATATGAATATGAATATGAATATGAATATGAATATGAATATGAATATGAATATGAATATGAATATGAATATGAATATGAATATGAATATGAATATGAATATGAATATGAATATGAATATGGAATGAATATGAATATGAATATGAATTTGAATATGAATATGAATATGAATATGAATATGAATATGAATATGAATATGAATATGAATATGAATATGAATATGAATATGAATATGAATATGAATATGAATATGAATATGAATTTGAATATGAATTGAATATGAATATAAATATGAATATGAATATGAATATGAATATGAATATGAATATGAATATGAATATGAATATGAATATGAATATGAATATGAATATGAATATGAATATGAATATGAATATGAATATGAATATGAATATGAATATAAATATGAATATGAATATGAATATGAATATGAGTATGAAGATGAATATGAATATGAATTTGAATATAAATATGAATAATAATATGAAGATGAATTTGAAGATGAATTTGAATAAGAATAGAAATAGAAATATGAACATGAATACGAATACGCAGACGAGGTTGACTTTGAATCTCAGTTATGTATAAAAATAAAAATATAAAAGCTATTATGAATCATTCTCATAACTTCGAATATGAGCAATTTCATTTAATTTTAATTGGTTCCCGATAAATTTATATACTCGACTTTACGTTTTTAGGAAAATTTCACATCGATATAGTATGTATAACTGTCCAAATTTCAGGGACTTAAATATTTGATGGAATCTTCAAACCCACCTTCGAAGTCCTAAAAACATTTGATTTCGTTAATTAATTTGCTAATTCCTGTAACTCTCATTAGGTTTATTATTAAAGCTTAATTAATTGAAAATCCGGCAAAAGTCCTTACCTTATGGTATGGAAAATAATTTAAATCGAAATACAGAAATATTTAGAAAAAGGCTTACAAAACCTCAAAAGCACATGTTTTTGCTTGTTGACCTTCTCACGCTCCTTCTCATCATGTTTATGGACAAATTTTATTAAATAAACATATATATATATATATGTATATTATTATTTGAAAATCATTTCTGTCAACTGTCGTTAATTTTTTAAGGTTGAAAATAAATCAAAACTAATTTGAAGACCAGTAATGACAGAACCTGAATCTCACACAAAAAGTTGAAAACTTTTGCAAACTGAGTTCATACAAAAATATAAAAACGAATTACAACACATTTAAAACAACATAAATCACAGCTAAGTTTTTGCTGCGAGAAAAAACATTAAACGAAAAATGAAAGTGCCGCAAAGATTTAGCAGAAATTTCATAAATGTTGTAGCGCAAAAACTTTGTTGTTCTTTACATTTAATTTAAATTTTTATTATTTTTATTTGCTTGTAAAACAGTATGAAAGTTACGGCGAAATTGCACAAGTCACGACAGCCACTTAAGTTCAAATTTCAAGGTAATGCCACAGCAAGGTGCATGCACCCGTTTAAAAACTTTTTGGAGAAGCATGAAAGCTAATAAAAGTGAAAGTGGGTAAAGGAAAGAAAAGGAGGAGAAAAAGTAAAAAAAAAAACAAAAATAATAAGGAAAATGTGAAGAAATATTGACCGTTGCGTCTTTGTGGAAATTAAAGAAATTACCTTCATTATGCTGGCAATGCGCTTATTCACAGATTTTTTATTATAGTCGTGCAACACACACATATTATGTAAAAAATATAATTTTGAAACAAAAAAACATTGCTCTAATTTCTCCCGCTGTGGATGCGTGCGGAACCGTAGCGAAATGTGGGAACAACTGTAAAAATATCTCATTCCCTACTCACACTCTTTAACCTGCCACAGCGTTGCATGCGCTATTATAATTAAGTTATTATGGAAGAAAGCAACAAGAAAAACAAAAAAAAACACATCTAAAAGTTATGTGTACAGTCTTCGACCTCTTTTCGGCTGCTTTTCCGCTTTATTTGCGCCAAAAAAATATATGGCATTTCCACTTGATATTTATGACTTTTCCTGTAAAATATTTGCACCTCAAGCAAGGTATCGCACAGGTACATTTATGTTTATATATGTACGTATATTCGCATGTAAGTTTGTGCGAATATTTGTACACAAGCAGCTGGGCATTTCCGGTCAACACTCAGCCAGTCCGTGTTACTTCAACCAAAATTATGGTATTCCCAGCGCAAAGAAAAAGTTGCAATATGAACATGAAGGCATGTGGAAATTATTGAAATTCTACAACATTAAGGTATATGTTTCAGCATAGTTTTCAACATTGTGGCATTACTTTTCATTCGCCCAACATTTCAGCGATGTATGCTAGATTGAAGTAAATGAGTGTGAAAAAAATCAAAATGAAGTAAAGTAGAAAATGAGAAAATCAGGCTGCTAAAGGTGCGTCGAAAATGTAACCTAAAAGTAACAAAAATAAAAAAAAAGTGAAAAGATTGAGGGATTCTCCTACCCTTAAAATTGAAAAAAGTTGGCAACTCCATTTACTATCAGTAGTGAGTCCTCATAATATTTTTTTCACACTTTCTGAAAGTAAACATCTTTTAGCTGGCGCGGAAAATACCTGAAAGCCTTCGGGTCAAGTGCTCACAGTACCATTTTTTTAAAAACAGAACAAGTCGGGAATCAGAAACTGTTTTTATAACTTTTTCACACCAAGTGCTTGATAGTTCAAAGCGCTAAGATTTCAAGCCTTCGTAAGGTAGCGACAATAATAAGACGGGTTTAAACTCGTAACTAATTTCGTCGGACTAGATTAGAACCGGCTCTGATAAATATGTAATCATGAATTGAATAAATATAACACCCATATTTTAAATGAAACCTGAACAGCAAGCTTTGGTTGGCTAAATCTTTGAAAGCTCATTTGAAAATTTTTGAGAATAAATTTTTTGATTTTTTTTTTACGAATTTAATAAACAATCAATAAACAATATTTGGGTCAAAGAATTACTACAAACTGAATATTCGAAGATTAGAAAACTTGTCAATAGATTTAATATTTTTTTAGGGTTACCACCTGTTTAAATGGAATTAACAATACAAATTATTGGAGTTGAAGAAAGAATAATGAAAAAAATTTTTCAAAATGGTCATAAATTTGAATGTGTTTTCGCATACAACACTTAAAAAAGGTTGCCACCAGTTCAAAATATATTATTAATTTTGTTTACTATGAACGAAATTTGCATCGAACTAAAAGCTTAAACAATTATTTCTGTCATAAAATTTTTAGCAGTGTTGCCACCTGCAATACAGAGTTATATGTCAGAATTATATATTTGTGGGAAATTTTTGCGTAAAAAGATGATGAAATAAATAATCCCTAAAAGGTTGCGACTATAATTTCATTTATTATTTTTAATATTCGTAACAAACTTTGTGCCCTTTAGTTTAGCCTTTTTTAAGTTGAGGCTGTTCAATAAAAAAGTTTTGAATAGGGTTGCCACCAGTTCAAAACACATTATTAATTTTATTTGCTATAAATCAAGTTTGCATCGAACTTAAAAGCTTAAGCTATTATTATTTTTCGGAAATTTTTTTGATCAGCGTTGCCACCAGCAAAAAAAGTTATGTCTCAGAATTATATTTAAAATAAATTTCTACGAAAAACTATATTAGCTAAGTAACTGAACTAAATAAACCATAACAAGTTTTAAATGAGAGTTGCCACACGGCTAAAATTTAATTCATTAATTTTATTTTTCGTAACAAACTTTTTGCTATTTAGTTTAGCCCTTTTTTAAGATGAGTCATTTAAATAAAACATTTTGAGAAGGGTTGCCACCAGTTTATAACATATTTTTTTAATTTTATTTATCAAAAAATTAAATTTGCATCCAACTGAAAAAATTAAACAATTATTTTTGTCAGTAAAATTTTGATCAGCGTTGTCACCAGCAAAAAATATATATGTCAGTATTATATAGAAGAAGAGTTTCAAAGTAAAAAACAAAATTTTGTGATATATAGTATAATTAATTCAAGTTATTGTAAACCGAAGACGCTTACAAAAGTTTGTACATGAAAATATTTTTTCGAGAGTTGCCCCACACTTAAATAGTTTATTTAAAACAGTCATCCCTGAAATGTTGCTAAGCTGTGTTTTGTAGATTTTATTACAGTGCCTTTAGTACTTTGCCATATTTAATTTAATATGTATGCCAAATATTTAAAGTGCATTTATTTAAACTGTTTCTCTTTTAACAGGCGAGAGATAGACCACAGTACTCTTCTTCGTTTCGCACCACTACTTCCATTACACTTTCTGGTCTGCTTTACACTACTTTCACTATTTTTCCCGCATTTCTTATAAATCAAAACTACTTTCTCAAAACGTTTACTTTCTTTGCCGCCCCTTCTTTCTTTTTCCCTCGTGATACTCTTACATTTTCTCGCACGCACTTTAGCTTCCTGTTGCTTTGATTTGCCTACTTAAGATGTACATACATATGTAGCATACTTTGCGGTTTCGCCGTATCCATGAACGGCACGCGTCTCATTCGGCTTATTCGTTTATTTATTACAAGAAACTCTCTAAGTCTACTGACATCGCTTTAGCCATTTGAGTCATGCAATTTTCCGCTAGAATGCTCATCACTGCCGCAGCAATACGTTTTCTATGATTTCTAGCGGTCAGCTTTAGCGTTAGTTCCCGTATCGCTGACATACTTTTCTATGAAATGAATAACAAAAAGTATGGTACACTTGGAGAAATGTTATTTTGCTCGAATGTTTTTAGTTAAGTTATGTGGAGCTAGCGAGTATGGCACTATTCTCTGATATTTGAAAGAATTATGTGCGCGGACTACATTTGCATTGAAAGCAAACAATAAAGCACTTTCTCAAGGTGGAGAAAGTTGTAAAGATATAATTGTGTTATGAGATCGTTTCCGAAATCTTAATAGAAAGACAACATCAAAGCACACCTGTGCACTCACAAGAAGACTTTAAAATACGAGTTTCGCATATCACCAGTTTTTTAAACTCAACCACAAAAATATATTATTAATTCTTGATATGCGAAAATCTCATGGATCTCATCATAAAACCCCTCGTACAAATGCCAAAATGGAAAGTTGAGATCAAAAAGCTCAAACTTAATTCTTCAGAACAGTTACAGCAGAAATTCCAGAGTATCCACGTATATTGCTTATCTTTAATTGTCCATTATGCGGAAATGTATGTGTTAAATACCACCTACCTTACACCCAAATAATTCTTTGGTATTATGAACTTTTACATGAAGACCAAACATAGCAGCTCAATGTTGGAACTTGTAAAGAAGCATTTTCCTGACTTACAAACAGGAAAGGAAAAAACCAAAAGTCTGATAAACGTATTTTGGCTGAATTTGTAAATGAAAGACATCCATCATCCCAAACTCAACAAACTTTTGAAAAAAATTGTAGAATTTCGGAAATCACATGTACCCCATCAAGAATTTTAAGATAATCGTAAAAATTCAGTGGTGAGGATGCAGAGCTCAAACTCAATAAACATGCATTATGTATAATTGATCTTAAGCATCTAATCTTAAAAACAGCCTTTTTCAATAATTTTTTTCTCATATGAAAAGGTAAATATTTTATTAGAATTTTTTGTTATTACAAACACACACTATTAACAAAAAAATTCTCAAATTTTTGTTATTACAAACACACACTATTAAAAAAACAAATTCTCAAATTTTTGGAAAAACATATTTTAAAATCGGCCATCGCGACGCCATTTCTGGTAACCGCTCGGAACAAAGATGCGCCCGCGTTAGCAGGATAGCTCCTTACAGGATCATCTAAAGAGAAAAAAACGTATTTTAGTTAAAACCTTATCTTAGAAGGAGGACGAAGGAAAAAACTTAAAATTGGATTTGTGGTGGACATTTCTGCAAAAGATGTTTCAGTGAAAATTTCGCAACAATTTTTTTCAAATAGTTGTAATCGAAAAAAATCCTTCGTCCAAATTTTTAAGAATTGTATGCCAAAGACCCGTATAAAATTTCATGAAAATCGGTTGAGTAGTTCTCGAGAAATTTTGCCAACCGACTTCGAAACACACAGTTTCAAAAAAAAACGTGTTCAGTAGTTCTCGAGAAATCTTGCCAACCGACTTCAAAACAAACAGTTTCGAAAAAAACGTATTCAAGGCGGCGCTCTTAGCCTAGCTAGCGTCAAGCGCACAAGTTTTCAAAGCTGTATCACCGAAACCATTACTCGATTCAACTTGAAATTTTAGGACAATATTCTAAAGATGTTACAGAATTTTATGAGACAATAAAAATTTCGATTTCTTGAAACTCATAAAACAATGTAACCCCTTAAATTTTGTTTATGCAGATATGTCTGCGAGGAAAATCCATTATCAGCTCTTTGATTATAAGGTTTTATACTTGTAATGATGCTTTTACAAAAACTGCCGTCAAGGATGCCCATATCCTAACGATCATAATTCTGATCGAAATTATAGAGGGTCTGAGGACTTATAAATGAACTAAGAGGCAAGTTTTATTAATCGTATGCGATTCTACACCACTTGTAGAATTCTTGATTGATTCAAGACCATAAATCTCGTAGAACCAAATTCCGTTTATTTTAACGACGGAGAAGGATGCCTGCCTCGATAAAATTCTATTCAAAGCTGAAAACTACACATAAGTTACATAGCTCTAAAATATTGCGCGAACTAATCCCTGAATTTTTTAGATACCACTCTGATATTTTGCACATGTCTTTTCTTATCAAGAAGTATGGATATTTTCTAAAAATATGCTATAACAACAGAAGAATTTTTTTAGATCGGATCACTATATCATATAGATGTCATACAAGCTATAGAACGTTTTTTATTTGTTACGCGTATTTTAACTTTGTTACAACGGGTGTGCTCAACTTTTAAGAAACTTAATGAATAATACTTAAAACTTAATGGGAATTACTAAAATCATTAAAAAAAGTTACCGTTATTCAGAAAATTTAATTTAAAGAACCAAGCACATGTCTTAGTCAATCAGAGCAGATTTATATTTCAGATAGCGAAAGTGGTCTTTAGGAATCTATTTAAGTATTGTCTTGAAAAATTTTTACGAAAAAGTTCAAAACAGAAAACCGGCGAAAGTTAAACCTAAAAAATATATAGCTTGAATACTATGAATGTTCACTAAAAAAATACTCAAATCATATCATCTTTTTTTAATACTATGAAAACAAAAGATTTACTAAAAACAAGTAAGTGTTAACAAAAAAAAACAAAAATTTACAAACCCAGGTGCAATTTCTCTCAGTGTGTCACACCCACCAGCCACAAATCGGTATGCAAAAGAGCCCTTATTCAACCTGGTGATTTGTGAACCATTTGAATTGCGGATATACATCGCTTTGTGGTCAATCGAAGTGACTTACACTCGAGGCGCTGACTCGCCGAACTCAAATCATATTACAAACTGTTGAGTGAAGCGGTTAGTTGGAATACTTGGTGGTGGTGGTAGTGGTGCTATGACCTAACCGAAACCATGAACGCGACCGCGCACACTAATTGCTTTCACTACTCGCTGAGCTAACGCGATATTTTCGAATATTTCTGGCATGAGAGTTTGTGCGCTTTTTTCATGGCACGCACTAAAAATCTATACTTTTCACGGATTTTGTTTGCAGTTTGTTGCTTTTTTATGTCAACTAACGTTTTGATATTGCTTTTGGGCGCAAGTTTGCCGTTTTTGTTTTCTATTTTTTTTTTTTTTTGGTTTAGTTCTCTTTTTGCTGTCAAAACCGGGCACAAATTCCGTTGACTTAACTCGCCGCATTCAGTTCGATAGTATTTGTCAACTGCTGAAAACGCGCGCCGCAAAAGCCCACTGCGTTGGCTGCGTTGGCAGTGTTGGATAAATTGTAACATAAAAAGTGCATAAAACGTAAAAACAATGGCAAAGGATAGACCATTTGATTCGATTTGTTTTAAACGTGTCTCTGAAAGCAGGAAGTGCATAAAAAACTAACAAAATGCGCGCGTCCGAAGCCAAAAACAACAAAAGCTAAAGTGAACGCGGGTTTGCAGCTTTCAGACAGTTGAGAGCGGTTAGCTTTGCTCTTTTTGATTTGAATTTTGTACATACGGGCGTGGAAAGAACATATACTTATACATATATTGTTTTTGGGTAGGCGATTAAGTTTGGTGAGTTAATGGTTTTCAGCAGTTTTGAAAATAATTTAATGTAATTAAAAACTTTTACAAAATGTTTAAATTAATGTAAAATGTTTTTAAATGTATATTATTCGATATAATAGTATGTGATACAAAATCAGCCGGAAGTTCTGATATCACTATATCGATTATCGCCACTATGGGTATCGTTGAACTGATTTAACTCACTTTTTAATCGACAGAAAGTTCACAATAATTGTGAAAATCCTTATATATTCGATATAAAAGGTTTAACGATTTATGAACTCAGTTTTTATATTCATTTAAATAAGCTTACATTTCAACAAATGAAAGACAGTGTATTAACTATATGCCGGTTGGGGAAAGTATTGAACCGGGTTTAATCATTTTTAGAATATTATATACCAGAAAATTATGCTCCCTGACTCTCAAAAAACAAGTACCCTGAAATTGTAAATAAACCGCATAATAATTAATAATTCGTCAATATTTATCTTGTCACCTTCACTTGTAACAACGATTTTTCCAGTTCTCGAAACACTTTTCATAAGTATTTCTTGGAATGTTCTGCAGTTCCTTCAGCGAATTTCGTTTTATCTCTTCGATCCACTGAAAACGGATTCCACGCAGCGTAAATTTCAGTTTGGAGAACAAGAAAAAATCACTAGAAGCTAAAGCTTGTGAATACGCTGGTATATCATTTGTATTTATTGCGTTTCTGGCTTTAAATTCGGTCACAATCGAGGCTCGAAGCGATAGTACATTATCTTGTAAAATCCATGATCATTATAAAAATCACAACGCACTAATGAGAAATACCGACTTAAGCAGCTGCTGTAAACAAAGTGGTTGACAAATCGCGTTCATATTTGGCATAGTAATTTGGGACAGCCCTATTACCTCAAAAAAGTCATTTTTTCATATCATTTAGCTAGAGAATTTAAATTAAAATTTATATTTGTATTTGTTTTTTATCGCAAAACACTTCCATTCGAGACTTAAATGGAATATAAAATATTTTATAGCAAAAAAGAATAACTATCAAAGTTTGTTTCTGATCTTTACAAACTTTTCCTGCAGCTTACAATTGGTGAAGCAAAAACTTTGACCATTGCAGCAAAACTAAATCTTCAAACAATAGCCAATCTAAATTGCGCTCGCAAATACAATCAACACCCTACCAGCATTGTGTGCAAAAGAGCTTTATTTCTTTAATGCAACAACCAAATATGAAAAAAAGTAAAAAATACGAAATAAAAAATCGAAAATCCAACAGAAAAAACGTTTCTAAAAAAAAAGCCCTAGGCAACCTGTACCTATATGTACATGGAATACAGCAACAACGTTGCAAGCATTCAGGCCATATTCAATCATATATTCAGCGGCGCGTTGCATACACGCTCGTTCATTTTTATACCCTGAAGAGAGTACATACAAGTAAACAGAGTTTAACACTAAGTTTGTAACACCGCAAAGGAAGGGAATTTTATGAAATATAAATGTGAATAATCAATTTGGCAAGCTGAGCCTTTCTTTTTTTATAGAAGGAAAAATACGATAGAAGGAAGTATCGAAAGCCGCAGTGTGTAACTTTAATTCGCTAAAACTAATCTACTACCATATGATGGGATCACTGGACTAAGTACATATTACTTCGTGGAAGAGAAGAAGCCTAATCTGTTGTAGAAGACACAATCTTATCATAATTATAACTGTCGCTTCGCTGATAGCTTTACGTTTTATATGTTGTATATATATGGTTAGAAGATTAGAAGCGAAAAGCGAATTTTCCAGAGTTTTTCTAACTTTTTAAGACCAAGTAATAGTAAAAATATTTATTTGGAAAGGAACTCCGGCAGTTCCTTTCAAAACAGATGTTTTGCGTTGACCATTATATCTCTGAACTGGTACCTCTGAAATTAAAAAACGAACAGATTTCATTAAAGTAATATTAAATCTAGTAATTAATCGAAGGAATAAGTAAAAGAAGATTTTTTGACAAAATGACGGTTTTTCAGAAAAAAAATAGATTTTTTGCCAAAATTTCGACATTCAATTGTTTATAAAAAATATTTATCGTTGAGAAAAAATTTTCGATTAATTACTAAAAAAATAAAGCTCTTTTCGAGTAATGTTGGTCGCCGACTTTAAAAACAGCATTTTGAGAAAAACGCGTTTAAAGTTTGGAATGCACTTCCAAGCACTCTGAAACGCATTTCCAAATTTGCATGTAACTTCGAAAATATTAACCGGAACGATATGAAATTCTTAGAAAATAAAAAAAAAAATCGACTTTTTGAAAATTCTAACTGTATATAACCCCTTTACAGAGGACTCGCACATAAGTAATTGCAATAAAATTTTTCACCGCGACACTACGTCCAAGTGTGGTTTTCAGTTAAGCTGAGCCTGTCCGTACTCAACTGTCTGTTTATCCGCGATCGAATCTCCCAGTTTTTGAAGATATTAAATAGAAAATGTTATTTGCATTATTTTTCAATCCAGCGCTACAATCTCCAAATAAATTATACAGATTGGGCCACTATAGCATATATGGTAACCTCACATTAAACTGGTGAAGGGTATAATTGCTTCGGTGTAACCGAATTTAGCTTGTTTTAGCTTGTTTTTAATTTTTATATTTTTTTTTCCTTTTTTCGTGCCTTGCGCCATTTTTTGCGCAAACCTTGGCAAATCAACACGGTTCGACGCTTTTTCAAATTTCCAAAGCAAATACATATGTGCAACTAAAAATTCCAATTTGCAAGCAAATATGCAACTGCCGATTAACATTTGATTGTGTGTTTATTTAAAGGCGCATATATGCTATTTACATAGGCATAAATCTGCAAACGCGTTGTTATCTAGTCAGTTGCAACGGCGTTTGTTTACACACATTCACGCGTGCGCCATCAAATAACGGTTTGAGTGTTTTCCGCTTTGTGCTGCTTCATTTAACAAATGCACACATTCAAACTGCAATTTTTTCGACGCGCATTATATGTATCCCGATTGTGTCGAGAAAGCACGTAAAATAAGCGAGCGCGCCTGAGGGTATGCAATGAAATTTAAATTGAATAAATTTTTGTGTGACAGCGTTTATTTGATTTCCTAGCTGTTATTTGCTTGCTAAAGCGATTAATAATTTTAATAAATGAATATATTTTTGTAATATACTACAAACACACATATACATAAATACATATTTTTTATATTGTGAGCAATAATTTCATTAATAATTTTTTATTGTCATTACATGATTAGCATTTTTTATTATTTACACGCGCATATCACTTGCTATTCAAGGTTTGCGTTGATTTATGAACCGAAAAATCAGTTTTGAAAAAAACCAAGCGAGCGTTTACAATTGCTTTTACCGCTGCGCTAGAAATTTATGCAACCTTGGCTTTTAAGCCGGAGCAATTTGCCTTTCAAATGAATTTCATGTGTGTGGTTTTTCGCACACGAGTGTACATACTTAGTGGGTGTGGGTACGAGTGTGTATGAATAAATTTGCAATGCTACAGCACGTGACGTCGCCCGAAAGCGTTTGATATGCTGGCAGCTTAAAGCTTTCATATTTATATAAATGTAAAGTATGCAACTTTTTAAAGAAATTTAAAAATCACAAACTAACCGAGCATTTCAGAAAATGCTGGAAATTGTTGTGAAGTTTGAAATTTGTCAAGTCACTTGTGTGCTGTTGACACACTTATAAAAAGTTATGCATATATTCGATGGCACAACACAACTTAAAAATAAATAAAAAAAAAAAAAAAAACAATATGACCTTAAAAAATTCTTTTAATGAGAAAAATATATAAATTATACAAAAAAATAAATTAAATTCGAAAATATAATTTATATAGATTTTGAAGTAATATATTATACTAATTATATATATAATATTGTTTTTTAGATCACAATTTCACGTTCTGAAATGGCTAACCATTTTAACCAGCTGTAGTATTGTTTCCCATTGTATAATTGATATTTTGTAGTTGTACCTTATAGAATACATGTCTAAGTAATTAGAGGTATACATACGCATTTATTTAACTTAAACCCCATCTCTTCATCAATGTCACTATTAATCTCTCTATCACAATCTAACTATATGTAATAATTCATCTCTCTTCTATCTCTATCTCTATATCATTGCCTACTTCTCTTTCTATCGATCTCTTTCTCATTCATGCTGCTCCTTCATTTGTATCTACACCTACATTTCTCTATTCATATTTTTATTCTTTTCTCTAATAACCTCATGTATCTATCTCTACATCCTCTGTACATCTCTCAATCCCCCTGTATATTTTTTACTCTATTTTTACTTCATTCAATTTTTTATCTCTATTTCTACCTTTTACACTATATTTTCTCTATTTCAATTTCTTCTACCTTTATTTTTCTTTAAAAATGTTTCTATCTCTATGATTATCCTCTCTTCTCTATCAATGTTTTTACCTCTGTCTATCTCTCTTTGTCACTTTATCCAACTCTCCGTCAATTTTTAGCTCACTTTCTTTCTTTTGTCGCGGTTTTTTTACTACGAACAGGGTATATGAAATACGGCTGGATGTTCATAAAATTCAACAGAAAACGTCAGAGACCTTTAATTTACCGCGGTAGGCAAGTGCCGAATTCTGCTCTCTTGATTTAACAATCTGTTCAAGGGATAAATTTTCTTTTTTATTATCATAGACGCGGTTATAACCGTGTTTGGCTTAAGGGTATAAATATGTAAAGAAAATTAGCCAAAATACCGCCCTTAAGCACTTGCGCCCTAGGCAATGCCTAAGTTGCTCATAAAGGCAGGCGAGCCCTATCTGATTCGATTTAGCCATGTCCGTCTATCCGCCCGTCTGTCCGTATATACTCGTTTGAGATATCGATCTGCAATTTTCCATCCGTCTTTTCCTCATCAAATAGCTGCTCATATGTGGAACCATTGTATCACACAGCTGTCGTACAAACTGAGGGATCGGAATAATGTGCCTCTATGAAAAACTTTTTCTTGTGCTAAGATTGACATGAGTTATTGTTTACATTTTGCCTCTATTGTTCAATGTTATCTCCTTCAATACTGTTCAAATCGGATCACTATAGCATATAGCTGACATACAAACAGACCGATCACAATCCTTATATGAAATTTTTGTAGTTGTGAAAGCTTTTGTAGCTTCGATGGAAGCGCAGTTAAAGCTTTTTTTTCTAATCCGTAAGCCTTGAAAATTTATACCTAAATTATTAAATATATTGAAATGTCATAAACTTTACACCTTTAGTAAGCCGCCCTTCATAGTACCCAATTACATCCAGTGAAATAATTCATGTATTTATATTCCATATTACCAGCGAATGTTATCATACTTTCTAAAACATCTAGCATTCCAGTGCTAAATTATTAATTGAATTATTTTGGTTGAAGAAGCAATAAGAGGTCCTCCATCTTTGGAGAAAGTTCTGATAACATAATGTATTAGAAGTAAATTATGGAAATAGAAGAACTAAAGAAGGATCTTTACCAAAATATTGAAAAAACTGTCTTTCGAACTATATGTTATATTGATGGTGACACTTCTAACGAAGCTAACTATAACTAACTCTATATGTATTTTGAATCATTTGATCATTTACTTAGCCATGAAATGGAATTGTGAATAGTATATTTTCACTTTATTGAAATGAAGATATTTTAGTTGAGATCTTCAACCAGCATAAGAACACAGTATTAGACCATCTTCGAAATTATTTCCGAACTCCTAACTTGCTCGTTATATTATCTCCATTTCATTCCAATGGCATTTTATGAAGACTAGTTGCAAGTATGTGTATTAAAAAATAATAACAAACACTTTTCAATAATTGGGGACCTTTGTGGGAATAACTAAGTACAAAGAACAAATATAATTGATATTTATGCTTTAGTTCTGAAATTTTTTTAGATTTTTTGTAGATATTTTGTCTGAAAATCCATAAAAATTCAATATTTTAAAGCTAAAGCTCATGTTAATGGTTACTGTTGATGTAAAACTAAATCCAGTTTATGATTTCTCGCACTTTCAAACATAAATGTAAATGAAGCGTAATTGTGAAATAAATTTCCATTTTGCATAGTTTTCTTTTCAAATAAAAATTTCACGGTGATTATTAATTTTCAACAGACAAATAAATATCCTTAAAATCAACAAGCTTTTCTTTATACAACCCAAGCTTTCGGATACATTTTTCTTCAGCAATTTTTGCTTCGTCTGTAGAGAAACAAAGTTTCTTAAAAGTGATAATTATACACCAACATATATTTACAAAAAACAAAAAAAAAATATATAAAACTAAAACTTTGCCAAAAATTACAAAAAGTTTACAAAAATTACACACAAATCATATTGCTGAAATATCGAAAATGTTTTGAGAAAAGCAATGCACTTTTTCTGGTCCTATGCAAGTCATACAGCAACTTTTTACTATCACCATGTGTATGTGCGTTACAAGTATGCCTGAACCACAAAGAAATGTGCAGCTAACGGGCTGCTTATACAAACACACATATTTTTGTGTCAAAAGAATTCGGGTGACCATAAAATATGTCAGCTAAAATGCGCACAGAAATTTCGACACACTAATGTCCGGCGACAATTCAGCGAACGCACACACAAAAGACGCAGAAAATGTGCAAAAAGTATGTGAGCACATACACTGCTCTATATATGCAATTAAATATGTATGCGTGTATGAGCCTTTTTATGTAAATATTGTGTTTTCTCAGTCCGGCTTAAATTTGATCAGATATGTGTACACGTGCAAGAAATTAAATTTGCACCAGTAAAATGCTATAAAGCGCTATGGTATTCCTAAAACAAAAAATACAACAATAACAATAAAAGCCGATATGGCACACATACCAGCACAACACAAGGGGCTGGGGCTAATAGGCGCATGAAGGCATGAAATAATGAAATGGAAAGTTTATGTGTAAACAATTGCTTTGCAACCGGCATGCGGCAAGTTTTTCAATTGTACTTTGTGTTGTTGTTGTTGTTTTTATTATACTTTTCACTTCCTTGAGGGGTTAAAAGTGAAAATACAAAGCAAAAGTTCCAACTACGCGCCCAAGCGAATAATTCAACGTCCTGTGGCGCAGCATATCCGAGGCAGTCAACTTTTTGTTGCAACAATAAGCTGAAGTTGCCACACTACTTTGCTGTTGAAGCTCCTTTGACTTTAGCAACTCCGTCTAAACATTTTCCTTATATGCTTTGAGTACTTTTACTTTCTTTCATTTTGCAGACAAAGGAATTATGCTAATCAACGCTCTTGAGTATATATAAGTGTATATGTATATGTCTATACGAGTGTATGTGTGTACATTGCGAACAAGTGAAGAAAAGCAAGAAAGAACCCGCTTTTCTTAACTTACGCCAAACACAAAACGAGGAAAATTCCCTCAAAACAAAAACAAGCACAGAAGCTTTCTTGCTGTTGTAAAGTAAACAACAATAAAAAATATGGCAAGTAAAACAACAACTAAATGTAGCTAAGTACAACAAAAAATGTGGAAAATGAGCACAGCGCACTTCAAAAGAAATTTCTTCAGCGGAAAGTAAAGAAAAGCAAAGTGAGTGAAATTCCACTATGGTAGAAAAACAACAAAAACAACGCCGTAATACAATAACAATCAAACACATTGCCGGCAAATTTAAATGCAAATAAACGCCAACATTACTGCAATGCAAAACAATTTTCCAAAGACAATGGCGTATAATAAAAGTCGCTACCGAACGCCATGCCTGTGGCCAGTGCTGGTCATACATGGCGTATGAGTAACTTGACAGCAAACCAGATTTATGCATAGCATGTGTGCAGAATACCGCGACTTAAATGGCGGTTGACAAGCACACATGAACGAATGTTTGTGACTGTATATGTGTGTGTGTCTGCTTGTTTACCTATGTTTATATGTATGTGAATGTGTGCTTGCGTGACAGCCCAGTGCTCGCATTGTGGCAGGCTAATAAATACTCTTAAGCCACTTAAAGCACTTGAAGGAAAAAGAACTGAGCGACAAACAGGCAAAGAGTCAGACGTCAACACTAAAAACTGGCAAGTTGAAAAGTAATACAAACAAATGTTGACAGTTAAAGCAGTTAAATGGGCGATTACAAAACTGGAGTTCTACTATTGAAAACTGCATGGGGAATGAACAAACCGTAAGGGAATTTACAGAACAAATATACCATGGACATTGAGTTTCAAATAATTTTTAACTGAAAATTTCTCCCTTTCTATTCAAAAAATGTAAACCCAAAATGTTTGCTTCAAAAAAATATAAATTTTTGAAAAAGCTGTTTCAGAACTAAGCTTTTAAAAATCCTTAAAAGTTTTTTAAAATATTTCATAAAATTATCTTCATTTTAATCAGCTTTTTTATATCTCAAAAGCTCTACTTCAGTTTGGAAACAGAAAACATTAATTTGTTTATTTTTCTATAAATGTTAAACAATGGCTATTCTTTCTGCGAAAAACACAAAGAAAGCTTTTGAATAAGCTTTCCCAGAGCATTTGCTATAAAATCTCTCGGTTTATATTTTAGGAAAATATCTCAAAGTTCCTAATCTATTTGGAATCAAAACATTAATTTTTTTGTATTTCTAAAAACTTTAGACATTGGTGCTTTTTACTCTAAAAAAAGCGAAAAACAAGTTTTTGAAGAGCTTTTTTAAATCAAAGCTTTAATAGCCTTTGAAATATATTTACCTGAATAACTTTATTCTTTTGAACTTTTCTAAGTCAGAGCTTTCGAGAGCTTTGGAGCTTTTTGAGATCATTTGCTATTAAGCTCTCGAATTATATTAAAAAAAAAATATTTCAAAATTATTAAGCTATTTAGAACAAAATCATTATTTGCTTTATTACAATTTTGCCTTTTTTTTGCGAATACGATTTAAAGAAGCGAAAAGAAAAGCTTTTGGAGGAGCTTTTATCAATCTGAAACTAATAACACTAGCCTTTTCCTGAAAATTTTGAAAAGTTTTGTAAAAGCCTTTGTAGATATGAGCTCCTGAATATTATTTTCAATATTATTTAGACACATTTTCACTTTAATGGGCTATGCAAAAAAGTATCCCTGATTTTTTTAAAGCTAAATAAAATTTACCAAAATGTTGTGGTTCCCAGTGACTACATTTTATTAATTTTTCTCTGAATGTTAAATAAATCTTTTGGAAGTTAAGTACTACTCAGGACCTTTTTGCAGTTTTCACTTTTTTTCTGAAACTCTCCGGCCTCAAGAAATATTTCTCGAAACCGCCATTTTTATACTTAGTCATACATAACTATTTCTTTTTCCTTATCGCCCTTATAAAATTTATGCTTCCTACAAAAAACAACAAAATGTAATAAAGTATTACAATTTTTGCTCCTAAACGTGCTTGTTCACAACTTCGAAAGAGGTCTGACCGCTGCACGAACTCTTGTGTCAGGACTATAGAAGTTTAAGCATATGTCTGTATTACTTTGGAAAATCCCAACCAATGGTAAATATGAAAATATATACATACATAGACATATGTATATGTATCGACTTGTCTGCAAAATACTTTCACTTAGCCTGACGTAAACTTCGCCACAAGAAAGTGATATAACTATAACGGTGTACCGTCCATAACCATGTGAGTATGTTTTGTGGCTGCCATTCATACTGCTGTCCTGCTATGATACTGTATGCGGCTCCTTTCAGTTTTCCATGCCACTGCTTGTGGCAAGTTTGTAAGTCAACGATTTCTATTATACTGTTAGAAGGTGTTTAGGTATAAATATGTAAAAATATATGTGTTTTTTAAATTGTTAGAACAAATAGTAGCAGAAGAAAGTGAAAAGTATACACTGTAAGAAATTTAATATTTTCGATCAAACTATTAGAATTAAAAAAAAATTGAAATATAATTGTTCTTTTTTTGACATGGTATATTACGAGTATAACTAGAATCATGAAAGGAGCTTAGCACGGACAGTTTTAAAAACACATTTGAAAGCTTGGCGAGAAAGCTCCTATAATCATAGAATTTATTGCATAACCTAGTTCATAGTGAGTCCAACTTTTCAAGAGAGAGGCAAAAATTGCCAACGCATAGAGCTAAGATTTTTTAAACAGCTTTTTTTAAACAATTTTAACAATAATAGTTTTGCTACTTAAGGGGGTATTCTAGTCTTGAAATTAAATTTTGGGCAGTTTTTTGAATTTTATTAAAAAAAAAAAAAAACAAAAAGTATTTCTACCATCCATTTTTTATGGTGTTTTTATTGATATCTTAAGAATACAGAAAAAAAAATTTACAAAAAAATATTAAAAATTAAAATAATTAGAGGGGGGGAGAGACAGGTGTAAAATAAATGGCGCATCCTGGAGACTTGATCCTGACTCTACTGGTGGTCTGAAAAAAAAATTCAAAAGAAATTCTTAATCAGTCAGGATGCTGTTATAGTCCCTACCTCAGGAAACACCAAAAGATGAATAAAAAATGGCAACTGTCTGAAAATAAAAATCATTTTTACGCTTTTTTTTGAAATTCCTGAATTTTTTTAAATATTAAAAATAAAATTTTGACACGATGCTGGTAGAAACGTTAAAGTATTATATAAAGAAGGTTCACACAAAATTTCAAGTAAAAAGAACTTGAGATAGTACCGTGCGAAAAAAAGTAGTTTCGAGAAAAACGTGTTTGAAAAAGTAAGTCAAGCCGAACCGGGCTAGGTACTGCCTCACTAAAGTAGCTGTAGCTCTTAAAATAATTTTAATTTTTAAAAATCCTTTGGAAAATATATTCTTAAGGGTCTAAACTTTAAATATATGAAAACTAAAATCGAATTTTTCAAAATTCTAGAGTAGAATATCCGCTTAAAATTTTTTAGATAAGCTTTTACAGACCAGAACTTTGAACCATCTCTAAATTTAAATGGAATATATTTATTTAAAATTATTTAAAGCCACTATACATCTTTCAGTAAAAGAAAACGTCAATACAAAAAGCTTTAAACTAATTAAAAAAATACAATTTGCTTTTTTTTTTAAATTTAAAATATCGATGCTTTTTTAGACGAAAAATTTGAAATAGTGTTTCAGATCAGAGCTTTCAAAAACAATACAAAATATTGCCTTGAAACAATGAACTTTCTAAAGAGCTTTTCATAATTTATAATATCATTTCTTCATTAAAAGCATATTCAAAGCAAAAAACTGCTACCGGTTTTTAAAATATTTTTCTTATTTAAGCACATCCACTTTTCGTTCGTTAAAAAAGCTTTTACAATGACTTTCAGTTCACAGAATTTAAATGCTCTGAACAAATTTTAAAGAAACAAATATTTCTGAATTTTATTTTTTTTTTTCAAATTAGTAAATATTGATGTTTTTTAGGCGAAGAAAATTTTGAAAGAGCTTTACAAGATTAGAGTTTTCAAAAGCTCACACACCTTTTAAAAGCTCTTGAAAATCATATTAAGAATATTGCGAATTTCTTTCAATGCACTTTATGTGATGTAATTTAAATAATAATAAAAAATCTACTAGTAGGTATACACAACGTGTGCAGAGAGGCATATACAAATTGTGTGGGTAGTCAAATGGAAAGTGAGTCGGGAACAAACAAAAAAAATGTGTGCATTACCATACAAGCTATGGTCTGGACAATAGGCCACAGCAACCACAGACGACGGAAAACGTGTTGTCGTAAGCCCTTAACGACGTTATATGCACACATAAAAATATTATTTTCAAAACAAACTACACTTAGCTTTGCAGCAAAACATATTTTCCATATAACAAACTTGCTAACAGGCATATCCTTTCAAAAAAAATCGCATTTCTCTCCTGGTCTCATAGGCAGTATGGTGGAACGAATTTCGTAAACTAAAAGTTAACGGTATGAGCACAATACACATAAACTTGCGGCTTCGAAATCGTAGAGGTATTATCAGTGTTTGTATAAATTATTACAAGTACTATTTGTATTTGTGCGCCTCTTAGGTTCATGCCATAAGCAATGCATATAATATACATATGCATATATATGCATACATATGCATAAATTGTACATAGTTATATGTAAGTGTTGCTACCAGAAATACGACTACAATAGCACTGCAATAAAGGAAGAAATAACAATTATCGTTACAATGCAGTCGAAAGCAATAACGAATAGCGATAATGGAATAATAGATGAAAGGAAACTATGCAAAAATGTATTCACTAGCGATTAGCAAAAGCAAAGTATACGATTGTGAGGTAGTGTAGAAACAAGATAAGGTGGCAACGTAGGTTGGCTGATGCTTTTAGTAGAAAAAGCTATTGACTTTATAATTCGTAAAATACTGTATATATATAGTATATGAAAGAAAATAATAGTGGAGTTTAGATAATCATTACCATACATATATGAGCACAAATAATGGATTAAAAAGCGTTTATTTGAATAAAACAAAGCAGAAGTCGTTAGAAAATAATAGTCAGAATGGCAAAAAATTTTGCAGAAAAAAACAATCCTTTTATAATATAAAATTATTTTATTCAAGTTTAAAATTTAAATCTCAATCGCTTTAAAATTTTGCTAGTATAATCCATAAATTTTAGGAACTCACTCACATTCTTAGAAAATTATTTTATCTAACTTATTTATAATAAATCACACCGGCCGACAAATGAAAATTTGTTGAACGTTTCATCATACCAGTTTATATAAGCGAGTATAAATTTTTTCTGACTAATTAAATTTTTTTGTATAACATTTTGTTCTCTGATCTTTTGTATACAAGAACATAAATTTTGTATAACCGACTTCTGGCCAAATATCATAGTTAAAATTTTTAGATCTTCCAAGGCTGCCACGTGTTTTTCATTTTATCCTATTTTATCTAAAATTTTTAATTTCAAAGTCTCTTTCAAATGAACAGAATGAGTGACTGGAACAGAAACATACTGATTAGTGTTGTGTAAAAGAATACCTTTTAGACTCCGCTTCGAAGAATTTATAAAAAGTCTCCAATCTCCAGAATTATATTTTACTCCTAACTTTTCAATAAGATCGGGGATATTCTTACAATAAAGTTGTGTCCTGACTAAAAAAGGTACAAATTCTGCTTCACGTTTTCTATACCATGCAATATATGTATTTGGAGCTAACAGATGTTTTGCATGAAGTGTAGATCCAAGAAGTTGAGCAGATTCTTTAGAAATATTTAGATCTCTAACTAAA
>CM050323.1:100219628-100269628 GCA_027475135.1 Bactrocera correcta | reverse complement strand
TTTGAATTTTATATCTTCAAAAATTAAATTGTAAAAATAAAAAAAAACTAAAATATTATATATAAAATAAAATTTTCAATTCTAAAGATTATTAAAATGAATTTTTTTTTTTGAAATTATGGAAAAAAATGTTAATTATACTTATTTAAAAGCCAGGAAAATAAAAATATTCAAAATATTCAGTAAATATTATATTTTATTATTTTTAGTTAAAGAAAAATATGACACCAATAAAATAAAAAAAATTAAAACCTAAAAATATGCAATAAATATAAATAGCTCTGTGAGCACATTTTAAAAGATTTTATGTTTAAAAACAATAAAATTCCAAATTAAAATTAATTTTAAAAATTTAAAAGTCAATAATAAAAAGTAAACAAAGAGAAATATATTTTAAACAGCTGTAAAATTTTAGACTCAAAAATTAATTTTTTGAAATTAAATATATAATTAAAATTTAGTAACAAAAATTTAAATTTTTTCACATAAATGATATAACAAAAGTGAACAAAATTTGAATTTAAAAGCTTTTATAAAGACATTTTTTTTATAAAAACTAGTATTGAAAAAATTAATAGTTTAATAAAAACAAGAAAAAACGTTAACTTCGGTTGCAACGAAGCTAAATACCCTTCACAGGTGCATTTCTATTAGTAACTATGTGTCCAGTTTGTATGGAAGCTATATGTTATAGTTAACAATTTCTTTGGAGATTACATTGTTGCCTTAGAAAATAATATATACCAAATTTCGTGAATATATCTTGTCAAATGTGAAAGTTGTCCACACAAGAACTTGATTCCGATCGTTCAGTTTGTATGGCAGCTATATGCTATAGTTAACCGATCTGAACAATTTCTTCAGAGATTACATTGTTGCCTTAGAAAATAATATATACCAAATTTCGTGAATATATCTTGTCAAATGTGAAAGTTGTCCTTACAAGAACTTGATTCCGATCGTTCAGTTTGTATGGCAGCTATATGCTATAGTTAACCGATCTGAACAATTTCTTCAGAGATTACATTGTTGCCTTAGAAAATAATATATACCAAATTTCGTGAATATATCTTGTCAAATGTGAAAGTTGTCCATACAAGAACTTGATTCCGATCGTTCAGTTTGTATGGCAGCTATATGTTATAGTGGTCCGATATCGGCCGTTCCGACAAATGAGTAGCTTCTTGAAGAGAAAATGACGCTTGCAAAATTTCAAAAGGATATCTTAAAAACTGAGGGACTAGTTCGTATATATACAGACAGACGGACAGACGGACAGACAGACGGACATGGCTAAATCGACTCAGCTCAACATACTGATCATTTATATATATACTTTATAGGGTCTCCGACGCTTCCTTCTGGGTGTTACAAACATCGTGACAAAGTTAATATACCCTGTTCAGGGTATAAAAATTATTTTAAAAACTAATGATATTTAAAAAATTAACCAAAACTTAACTAAAAAAAAATAAGGTGGAGGGCAGTAATTGATCACAGAAAAATACTGAAATAAATGCACATTTATTTATTTGTATATGCCTGCAGCTATGTGCGCATTGCAGTGCTATGCCACAATTACACAGACACACTTTCAAAAACGCATGCATCAGTATAGTCAATCAGTCAGGCATGTGGTAATTGGGCGAATTTAACCGCTCGTATATTCGTAATGACAGTAGCTATTCATCATTGCCACTCCAATGGACCAATGGAGTGGTGAAGGGCTCCGTTGCTTGCTCGCTTGCGCATAACAGCGGTATAGGGTGCACAAAGCCGTAATGAACACATAAACATCTGGTTAACCGCGTGCGCAGCCATCACACAGACGTAAATATTTGTACGCAAATGTACAGTTATATGAGTATTTAACTACTATAAGGATTTTGCTTGTATGTATGTACATTTGTATGTTCCTAGAGAGCACAAATAAATTTCAACGAAATTACGTGAAATATGCCACAATTGACCGAAAAAACAAATGTGCGCATATGATGAGAGAAACGTACACGAAAAGTATGTTGCAGAACCGTTAGGAATCACTATGGGAATGTATATAGTTTATGGTATATGCCATTGCAATTTCTGTTCCACTGGGCATTTCAAGACAGCGAGAGCGCTCAGCAATTTGTAGCGTTTCTGACTATCCACTGTCAAAGTAACAACCAGAATATGGGGTTTTACTAACCCACCGAATACCAATTATTGAGATCTTATGGACGTTGTTTAGTTTGACATATCTTTCTTGGCAACGCTCTCTTTGCTAGACTAATGTTTTTTGATGCGACCTCATGCTGCTTCGTAACGCTAAGACGGTTTAATATATCTTCTGCTATAATCTTTCGATTCGAGGTCTCAATCGCTACTTACTGTAGATGTACAAAAATTCCGATAGGTGGTGCCTTATTCGTATATGGAACGCTTAACTTGTCTCATATTCAACATGCATATTAACAAAAAAAATATTGCGAACGTCCATCTCGGTGTCTTAAATTGAGGCTTAACAGTGAACCATACGAAGTTCAATTACAATCAATTAATTTGACTCAATTAGCTAATTTCACTCAATCACAGTTTACTTATAAATTTCAATTTATTATTATAATTGAACTATTGATATTTTGACTACTTTTTACTAATTGAATTATAATAACTAATTAATAAATGTTTTTATTGAGTTCAGTTAACTGATTGATGTAAGAAAATGAAATAAAATAAAGATCGTATACATCTGTGGAATTATTTTACGCAAAAACAAAGTCTCGATTAAAAAAATATCATTAAAAGGAATGAAAGAAGTATAATTATTACCTGAAGTTCTAATATTTGAGCAATTACCAAATAAATCTACTTTACTTTAAGGTAACGGAGTTGATCATCGCATTAAAGATAATGCAGGATTCCATTTGAGTAGCTGTGAACGCTGCCTTTTTAGTGATTATCAAACGATTTTTAATTTATCTCAAATAATTCAAACTTTTTGGTATAATTAAACATATTTCTGGAGTAATGTCTCAACAACAGTTGGACGAGTAACAAAAATTTTCTGTCCTGCCAGTATCTTTTTTTTCACCAACTCAAAATTCATTACTGGACATTCATGGCCACCCACACTTTCAATGCTAGGAATTGACTGGCCGAACGAATAAGAGACCTACATTTGCCTTTTACCTATTAACTATACTATATTTTTATTCACCTATTGTCCAGATGTTTGTTGACGTAGGAAATGAAATTCCAGCAACAAAATAAATCAACTTTGTCCACAGCACGTGACATATTAATTGCGCTAAGTAAATGCCAGCTGGGAAACATACGTCCAACTGAAATTGAATAGCACATGAAGGCATAACTAATTTGTTGATTTTTTTTTGTTTATAAAGAAGAGAACCTGTTAGAGTGCAAATTGAGGTTAGAATGAAATGTTGCCATGAAAAATTACAAGTTGACGGTGTGGTTCGTTTGGGCAATGTCGGATATTTGTCGCGTACATTACGATGACATGAAATTGCCAATAAATTACACGCTAACATGTGCTCATTTGGTAAAGCCCGAGTGCGGTAAATTTATGCATGTTTTATGAATTTTTCATTACTATTTTGTAACTTTGTTTTTTGTTCCTTTTGTTTTGCTTTGTATTTTAAATATTTTCACTGGGGAAAAAATTTAACTGAAACCAGTCTAGTTATTATAAAATCCTCTTGACATCAAAGATGGACAGGTAGTCATTTCACAACTTACGTAAAGTTCAGATGATGAAACCTGTAGCAGTTTTGTATTGTGTAAGATATGGACTGTATATATTGAGGAGCTTTCATGCTTTAAGCCTTGCACTTTCAAAGATTTTGCATCACTTCGTAGTCGATGCCTACTAACACATTTAATTTGCTGAACTGTCGTCTTATCATGATTCCAGTCACTTTCGAATCGAACTCCTTGAAAATAAATCTAGTATTTCCAGGTCAGTTTGGCCTCCCTAACCGAGATGAATGTGAATTTACATTCTCACTGTAAACTCGTCAGCAATGCTCCAAATTATTTGTGGTATGTTTTCTGGATAAACAAATGCAATAAAAGCTGTCGAACTGTATCTGCAGGAAGGCGGAGCGGAAACCACTGAACATTTCCTCTTTGACCCTCTAATTTCCCGGGAATTGATAGCCATAGTACTTTGACAACACATGAGAAGAAAATGTTTATTTTTCGCTGGAGCGCACCATGGGTCCCTAAAATATTTTAATTTTGGAGTTTTGTGACTGAAAGTGAAACTCGAAAAGCGTATAAGGCCCAAAATTTAAAATAAGATGAGGGCAAACGCCTGGGTTAGGTTGGGTATAGGGGCTAAGCTATATGCTGAATGTTGAAACAACGATGCCTTGTGATCTTAAAAACGTGGATTAAATATGATCGATGACCGGAAGCGTATTCACAAACGCTTTCGAAAAGATATTTATTCATCCATTATGCTGTGTAATTAGTGACTTTAGGGAATAAATGACAAAGTCCAAATAAATTACATGAATACATACATACTAACCAAAATATACGTAATTTAATACAAATGAATGTTTACTTATTATGCACAAAATAAACAGTGGCATAACCTGCAGCTGAAATTGACCCTCAAAATTTACCTGCACAATGAATATTGTATAATCTCATATATATCAATAGAATAACAAATATTGACCGACACTTGACTCGATGAGCAGACACGGCACTTGAAACCAAGTGACGCTCCTCCAGACCACTACTATGTTGTCGGTGTAGTTAACAATCTTTTCTGTTATTGATAAATGTACGAATGGACATATGTTTGCATGTATTTCAATAGAAGCCTCAGGAAATCACACTTTTTATGGTTTGTTGCAACTACAATGTTTAGCTATACAACCAATCAATCAAGCTCAACCACACTCAAACATCATTACACCCCAAATCTGTTGTGCGCTTATATGTATGCGTACGTGTAGTTTATAGTACGTATGTACATCCGTGTTATGCACTTATGTATGTGGGTAAGTATTTTCTAAACTATACGACGACTGAAATAAGCAACATGTAACAAATTGTTCACGCACAGTGTCTCAAACTCAATGTAAATCTTATACCATGTGGGCATGTAAGCCGGGTCAGATCTCATAGAGCAGCTTGGATAACACCAGATGATCTGCTGCTTTCCAGCTTGTGAGACCCTGATCGAGACGGAATCCGATCATGGCAATAATCACCCTGTGCGCTATCTCGGACGTTTTCGTCTTGTCTAACCTGGATCTAAAGAACAACATCGAAACTGATGTTTCGAATATCTAGAGTGTTCACGAATGGTTTTTAAGCGGCACAGACATCCACCATATTCAACATTTGTCGCAAAATGTCATCATACAATCCATTCTAGAAAATTTCTCAGTAGAAAACCACACACAGTACCACTTCTACTCCATATACGACTATTACATAAAAATCACTGGCAATAGCTCTCTACACCACTGTTTCACTTACATGTTGCATGCCACAAGTGCCACAAACCGCAAAACGTTCATGAAATCAAAAGTTTTCAAACGGACGAAGTAAAAAAGCGCACCAATATATCATATTCACATGTTTAGAAGGAATATATAGCCAAGGAAGAGAATGAGAGAGAGCCAAGGAAGAGAATGAGAGAGACTACATAGTTGCATGTGGCATAACGTAAACGAGTATAAGTTATTGTGGCCATATGAGACATATGCGCGACTATTGCGTTGGCTATAAAATTGCCACATAAACTTTGTTTTAACAAGCGACGGAGAAACAGAGCACACAAATTGTTGCAACATACCTAAGAACATGTGTAACTGAGTGGGTGGTTATTGAGAAGAATCTTCTCAAAAGGGTAAAGTAACGAATACTAACACTAGCTCATATAGAAAGCGATCTCACCAGTCTATGCTGGCCTCATGGTGTTCATACTTCCACTATAAACTCTCCTACCTTCAACACCTTACTCAACCCTGTTAAATAAATCAAATCAGTTTGTTGTTGTTGGAGAAGCTAAAAAAGACAACTGAACGAGAAAATCAATCACTTTTCATTCGCTGCACACGCCTCACTTCATCGGCAAACCATTTTTCTTATGCCAAGCAATTTCAATTCTTTTTAGAAATTCACACCGCTGCGTCCACATTTGATGCAGTTTTAGTGATGGCGGGTCTTCGCACACCAATGGCTCTTTTAAAAGTTTTCCATTTATCAAAGTTTGTGCCGCAGTAGCGCTCAACTAGTTTCTATGTATGTATGCAGTGAAGAAACTTATATTTTATATCTGAATGAATGCATAGAAGTGCTGGAAACATGTTGCTCATACGACGTGGCGCACTTGTTCGTTATTAAAAACACTTGCTTTGGCCATTGACGGTGGGAAATTGAATTCGAATAGCGCAAGTATTTTAAAAAGTTTATTAAAGTCCTGAATTTTAGTTTGTTCAAATTAAAATTGACAGCATTGAATTGGCATATACTAACAATCAATAAGTGCGCTTATTGTTTTTCAGAACAAGGTTTTGTCTTAAACTTTTGGACGGAACGTATCTTCAGTGCCAGCAAACTTTATATTTTTTTAAGTAAAACAGTTTTTTTAATTTAAATATTTTTTTCATATTCAGTATGAATCTGTATGAAGCAGCAACCTCAAAAAAATGTTACATGGTAGAATATCATTTTGTTGGTCAATTACTGTGGAGTTACAAAGAGCAAAAAGAGCAGCGTTAAAAAAATTACAGAGTTCAACAGTAAACCAAACGCGTGAAACGAAAAATCAAAAAAACAAAAAAAAATATTTAAGAATATATATATATATCTAAGAGCTGTAGTCCGTTAGATATATGCTCTAACTAATTCCTAATTATTTCGGTTGGATCCATAAGAACTGAAACCGAACTTCATCACAATTCCATTCATCTACAAGTAAGGACGCTGAACCAACATTGGCAATCTTACTGTGATGGATAAACAGAAATAAGCAACTTGAGGAAGAATAATGAAGCGAATAACGAAATAATGTTGGTTTGATTCGTTTCAAACCCATCTAATAAAATCTGAAATGAAAGCATATGTATTTTATTACAAACTCAGTCGTCTCTTGACAATCAAAGGCGATAGCTGCGGATCGTAAAGTAAATAAAAAAAGAGAAAAACGAGTAGCACTAGGCCTATGTATATAATAAAAGTCAAAACAAAAATCTAATTTTAGTTCGTAGGAACACACAAAGTGAAATATGAGTACACATATTTATGATGTCCTTTTTCGGGTAGATACATCTCTTGGGTATCACCGTTGACTTAAACAAAGGAACTTAAACAGACTCCTCTTATACAATAAAAAGGTGAGCCATCTCAATAGTGGAGTGAAAGACGTTTTGCTTTATTTCGGATGTTACTAACTATTCTACTTCTAATTTCGCTTAGTGTTCCATAAGCTGATGAAATTTATGTATTTATGCGAATTTAGTTTTAGATATACCCAGCTAAAGTAATAAATGGGTTAGTCCGTTTGGTTGCTGTTCTATCGCAAGATGAAAAATTTGTATGTTCTTTTACGAAAACTTTGAGTAAAATTAATACTAGTTCTCTCTAATTTAAGTTCCATATCAAAGCGAACGTTAAAAGTTCAACATCAAAACAACCGAAGAGGTGTTTAGTAGTTGCTTTCTTCAACCAAAATAATTTCCGTAACCAAAGCCACGAAGATTGTATCAATTTCAGCACAAAAGACAAGAAAGCAATGAGAAGAAGACGATTGCATAACTAGCAACAAAGGCTGCAAAATGTACAAAAACAAAACGACAAGAGCAGCGAAGTAGATAAACTTGCAAAGCAATAGCTTTAGCTAATATAAAAGTGAAGTAAACTGGAAACCGCTATATAACACCACTGCCAACGTAGCACAAAGAGAAAACAGCAACAACGATAACAACACAGAAGGAGTTTAAACCTTCAACAACACCACCAAACAATTGACGCAACATCTAAAATGAAACAGCTGCTTCTCCGCAATATTTTCGCAACACGAAGGCAAATGCGGTCATGGATACAGTTAATTATACATTTGGATTATGTGCAGATATACCATATGCTACATAGATGCCGTATATATACATACATACATATTCAAAGGCAGAATCATAAGACCAACAACTTCGCGGTTATGTGGCACAATTGAAAAGTTTCTTAACACGAAATGCGGATGGCGTTCAACTTCCCGCTTGTTTGGTATGCAGGACATCGCGTGAATATTAACTTTGCTCATGGCCCAGCCTCATGCACACCCTACTGCCTTCTTCTCTTTTTGGTACGGGCTCATTGCAAGCGTCTTGGTACTGAGTTAAAGAGCGTGTTGCAAGCGCTTCTAATGTGCTTGTATGTGCTTGTATGTAGTTCGAAGCTAGTATGAGCTATGATAAAGTCGCCAATGTGCACGTCCACACGTGCTGTCGCTTAGCCATTGTTTAGTGGTCACATTAAAATGCCTGGACGCCTTGGTAATCAGTTGGCGCGTTGGGTTGGGCGCAGTTGCAACAAGACTGCCGCGTATTGTTGAAGGCGTCTGAGATGTCCACGTCGTCAACTTTTTCTTGAGTTAAGTGAGTTTTTCGCCGTTCGTTGACTTTTGATACTTGTCTTGCCCTATCTTTCTCTCTCCTTCTTTCCAGCGCTCATTCAATTGCTTTGCTTGCTTGATATCCTTGGCAATATCTTTCCCTCAGCTTTCTATGTTCGACTTTGCAAAAACTAGCTTTCAAACGAAATGATAAAATGTGCAAAGTATTTTATAGGAAATAGTAAAAATAACCAACAAGAAATATTAACTTCAGCTGCAACAAAGCTATAATACCACTCACAAATGCAAAATATTTAGTTTGGCTTTTACAAATGCCAAATTTCATGAAGATATATCGCAAAATACAAAAATTTTCCATACAAGAACATTATTTCGATCGTTCAGTTTGTATAACAACTATATTTAATTGTATTTATTTTGAATGATATGTTGGGATATTGTATTATATTTTGTTCATGGTATAAAAGTAGGAGGATAATGGAAAGCAAAAAGAATAAGGAAAAATGTAAGAAAATAGAATTTGAAAAAATGTACTTGGAAAATGAAGAGAAAATTGTAGAATTCACATTAATAGAAAGTTTCGCATACTTAAGAGATATTTTTTTACCGTAAACTTGTCCGGCTCTCTGGATGAAACCGCGTGCCATGTGCTGCTATGTCATGCCAAGCTGGGCTATGCCATGTCATGACATCAACTTGACCATTCACCATATTTGTTATTTTGTTTTTTATCTCGACCAGAGAGTTAGTACAGCGACGATGTAAAATTTACAACAAAACATGCTACCCTGCGCCTCCTTCCTCTCACCCATCTATTGCGCAACTAGCACAAAGTTGGTCATTTAGCAACACATGACGTCTCGCCACAGTTATTCGATTACCTTAGGAAGCGTTTAGCAACGGTGACCCAGTCACACATATACAAAATATAAACATGTTGTTACACACACACGGCATATTTGATTGTGCACATGTCAATTGGTGGCGATAACAAACTTGCATTATTGCGTTTGAACTATGCGCACTATTTGGCTTTGCGTGAACTGCATTACGGAGGAGCTTGCGGGCACATACTCGTTCGGTACGTCGTTAGTGTCGTGGGGTGTGGATGTGTCTACAAAGTTTTTGTTATAACAATAAGGTAATAATTGCATATCAATTACTGGTAGTTCTCAGGTCAGCAGCCTTTGAGCTATTAAAGGATGGTCAAGGTGTTTTGTGGCAACCAAGATGCTTAGAAATTTTTTCAAAAATAAAAAAAAGACTTTTCGAGAAGCAAAAAATTCTGAATGTTTCATAGTTAAATCCCGTTTGATAATTATATCAAGACATGGTGTCATTAATTATTTTTTTTTTGCGTAATTACACATTTTTAATGAAATGATTGCTGAGCCATTTAGTGGATTTATTAGTTTCACTGCTAGCTTATTACAACCCAAATATAATTGGATCAGTTTTTCTTACGAGATACATACATCTTCCATTTCGGGGAGATGACAAATATTATTTCATAATGAACTGTACAGCTTTTACTTCAAAGTGTATCTCATTTGAATTTTTGAATTTTTTATAATGTATTTTTTTTTTAATCCGCTGGCAACTCGCTTTATCCTAGTGCCGCAAAAACCACTTTATCCTAGTGCCGTACCACTGTCCACCGCTAACACAAACGGACATACGATAAAAAGGATGAAGAAATACGATACAGTAACAATAAAAACACCAACGCCAAATACTCGAACTCATGCTCGACCTGCGGCCAACAGCTCGCAGCAACATTCGTACACGCAACACTTAAACAATGAGTTAGAAGTGCTAACCCAGTAAGTGCTAAAGGAAGAACAACGGCGAAAACAAAGTGCCAAGTGGGTTCGATGGTAGAGCGATCGCATACGCCCTATAAAAGCATGGCTTCTCTACTGCTTTCTCAGCGCCGGTTTCAGCACTAAAAATGGTCTGCAACACACACGCTTATGAACGCTCGTTCATTGTTGGCTGTGCCTCACACATATACCTGTTATGTTTATATTTCGCTCTTCACCTTCTGCGTTCTGTCGAAATAAGCAGTTTCTGAAGTCAAGCTAGAGGATGACCACTGAGGGCACAAGTGAAATAGTACCTATGTATATATAAATGTATGCATGCAATGCATAGCAAGTAGAAATATTTAGCGGACAAAGCATAAAATGTTGATATAGTTATAATGTAATAAAGGGTGAGCCTATAAATACTTATTTTCGAAATTAGTGCGCTGATATTGGTTTAATATTAATGGCATATGTTTATTTTTTTGTTACCCAGTGTAAATAGAACTCGATTAAATTTTTATTTTGAAGACCAATACAAAGTTAGCCATTTCGTGATACTCTTGAACGAACTATTAGATCATAAGTTTCCTTTTTTATTTTGTGAGCAAAGTTAGCTGCGGCCGTTAATTTTTTGAACAACATTCCTTAGCGATATTTCTTATTCCATATTTAGCAATCAATATCTTTAAAATCTTGCCAAAATCATAAAGTCAAGGTCATAAAGCTTCACTGATAAAAATACTTATATCAATGATAAACTCATATTCTCATATTCCATTTAAATATACGCTTGGTAACATTTACATATATGTAAAAGTTGTAAGAAATGTATTTTTGTAGATAGCAATTTATGTGTTTCATTTGTCGCTTTCAAGCACGCGTTACATTGGTACTACTACTTTAACCTTAGCATATGTATATTCATAACATAACATTGATAAATCAACTTACATACACTTAGCTTAGAAATATTCTCCACTCTGATTTATCACTTTTATATGATTTTACGATTGCAAAATTTATAACTGAATATGTGTACCAGTATTTGTTAGATACGCAAACATATATGTGCATATGTATTTGTATGCAAGTAGTGGGTGTTTTGCTTGCCTTTTGGTCATATTGAAATTAAGTTATAAAATTAGTGCTTGTGCGAAATAATATGCAAATGGTCCTGTGCGGGTTTATAATAACATTTCCAAGAGCACACACACACATGTGAACAAAAATTGCTATAAAATTTTTTATCATGAAATGCGAGCAATACTTTTAATTGGGTTTATTTGACTTCGCATAATTAATATCGAAAGAGAAAAAAGGTCACAGAATATGACAAATCAAAGCGGTAGGATTTCAAAAGGAAATGGCAAAGAGCTCAAACTCTTTGAGAGTGGAAACTTTTTTCGACAGATCACATAGATTTTGTAGTAAAGGTCATTTCATAGTTGTTTTTTTTTTTAAGTTTAATTCGTAGTTTCTTTAAATTTAAAAATTATGTGTATTTGTTTTAAATGCAAAGCGGCAATTGACGAAGATTCTTCAGTTGACAAACAAAACTCAGTAACTTGACATCTTTTACTGAATGTTTGACCCTTAAAAAGCCATTCGTTTGTCTTTCAAAAACACATTCGTAGCTTGGAATAACCTCAACCTTACTTAGTATTGAGCAGTGTTGTCTAAGTAATCAGTTATTTTTAATACTTGATTTTACGTAAAGTTCTCAAAATATGTCAAAATAAATCGATTGTGTCGTCATGTTTGCTGTTGAAATTATTATTTTACTGAAAATTGCATAAAAAAGACCGCTAAATAATTGCTTTAGTAAAAATATCAAAGATTATCGAGATTATCGAGACTTATCGATTGTGTTTCTTGGCGAGTGTGGCGTTTTGTTCGAAACTTCGCATGCCTCAATCGTTAACTATTATTAAATTTTATGTGTTAATTTATCAAAAATTTAAATAATTGTCAAAAATAGTAAAATTTTCTTAACTCGTAAGATTATAGCTTTGTATGAAATAGCATGTCATAATCGATAGTGCCAACATGTTCCTCGGTAAAGTTTTAGTTTTATAGTATTTCAGCTTTTCTAAATCGTAACCACCAAATAGTAAATTCCTTATGGAAGTTATCGAAATTTTCAAAATTTATCGATTGTACTATCAAGTTTCCAAAAAATGTTTTTACTTCATTCTAATATTTCTAAGCCTCATAAAATTAATACTACATTTTGTGTCTGATTTGTAATGAAAATATAAATATTTATCGAAATTATTCGATTGTATCATTACTATTACCAAAATAAACAAATCATAGTCAAAATCGCTTGCATACAAAAAGTCCCTACGAATATCAAAATATCTTTAAATTTTTTCAAAGCACGAGTGAATGTGAGAAAAACGCAAACTATCGAGTGCCGCACGTGCCACAACACCTTATCACTAGCGCATATAGAGAACCTTGATACACTTCTTATGCATGTAGGTATGTCAAAGCAAATGGAGCCTTGGCCCTCTTTTGACTCCCTTAATTATGCGTCAACGGACAGTAGAAGAAAAAACCCCGAACCGCGCTTACCATAAATTGCAATTGAGTTGAAAGTCTGTTGCATGTGAGTGCAAAGTAACGAAGAGAGCAAAGGTGGTGAGTATTGCCGCTGAAGGTTTTTCACTTTTACTTTTTACTGACACTACATTGCTTTTAGCAACGCTGACAGTCCTGTCAGAGTGTTTACGCAAGTCGCTGACAGCAGCGAAATCCGTTCACAAGTCATTCAAGCGGATAGGAGTAAGCCGGTGAACAGGCAATCGGCACCTGCGAAGAGGCAGGTACGAGTAGGTACGTAGACGCTGGTTTATGCCATAATTAGCGCACTCTCAAAGGCTTTTCTGCACGCATAGTGCCATTGTAACGGCAGTTGCATATGAGTAGGCTCGCAGCCATTGCGCTTATGGCAGTTCGTCGCTTTTGAAGATGTTCACTTCGTAACGTTAAAAGCCATTTATTTTGCCAACGAAAACGGAGTGAAAGCAAATGTAGCAGTTGGTTGGCGGAGATATAATGTACTCGTAGGCATTTAAAGGGATTACAAGGGGTAGATTGTCATAGGGTTATTGTCGGATTATGTGTTATGAAATACGATTTGTTGTTTTATTAATTGCCGCTAACGAAGCTTGTGTCTGCCTGTTTCTTAGTTGTGTGTAGTCGTTTTCCTGTTTCGTTGGAAAATTGATTACTACACCTTGTCAACGTAAATAAATAATATTGCGCTAAAATTACAACAAAAGCAACTATGGTGCTTGCAATAACAGCTTCAATCTCTACTGTCATTAGCGCCAAAGCTAACAGAAAGCTTATGACCGCGCTTACAAGCCAACGGAATATTTTATTAAAATAATTTCGCCGCTAACTGCACTCACGCCCCCAATATCCCCACTCTCCATACCTCCCGTATTTTTGCCTAACTGATGACCTGTTTGCCGCCCCTGGTTGCACTGATTGCTTGTTGGCTTGATTGCAATGGCCGAACTGGCCTGGTCCGTGCAC
Organism: Bactrocera correcta; assembly: GCA_027475135.1. Lineage (NCBI taxonomy): Eukaryota > Metazoa > Arthropoda > Insecta > Diptera > Tephritidae > Bactrocera > Bactrocera correcta. The sequence continues at coordinate 100,255,675 of CM050323.1, read as the reverse complement.
CGCTCGTTAATTCTTTTTTTCTGTTAAAATGTACTGTAGAGCCAATAATTGCTGAGATATTTTAATATCACTCGGTTGCTCCGACTTGCAGTGCAATCGGCAAATTAAAGAGTTCATTTAAATATGCAAATATTGCGCTCGCTCTGATTCACTTTGTCTCCGGAAGTACTTTCATTGAAAATTGGGTAGGGAGTAGGATAGCAAGAAAGAGAGTAGTAGTGTTGAACATATAAAGTCCCATTCATAATGAATAAAGTATGATATATAATGCATGTTAAATGAATGATTTGCTTGCAGCGCATAAGGCAGCTAGATTATGAGATTGCCTTTGATTTACCATCCATAGTCCACCTAACGTTATTTGAATGATTAGATTTGTAAAGAATATTTAAATAGACATTAAGAACAAGACTTTGAACCTTCAGAGAATAATTATACCCTGAAAAGAGTTAACTAAATTGTCACAGAAAGTTAGTAACACCAGAAGGAAACGTTGGAGATCTAAAAAATTTAAATGATAAGCATGATGAGCTGAGTTGATTTACACGCGAAAGAATATGTAAACTTTTAAGATATTGATTTGAAATTTTTTACACGTTCTTTTCTCCCTAAGAAGTAAGTCATATTTAAAAATGGCGATATTGGACCGCTATAGCATATAACTGCGATGCAAACTGAACGATCAGAATCAAGTGCTTCTATAGAGCACAGCCAGGGACTCAAGAAAGCTAATTTAAGCTAGCACAGCATATGTGGCCATCAACAACAACTCGTTCTTAACCAACATTATTTTTTTGTGAGGGCTTCTGAGGTGGCACCACATACACCTGTCCCAATGTAAGTATCTAAACTGGTACACATGCATGTGCTACAGATTCATAAGTGCGACAGGTCGTTATTTACGACCCACTTGTCGAGTCAAGCGTCGGGTAAACAAGATTAAATGCAGGGCAAGCGACTTTGTGGCTCCATGACAATGATGATGCCTGGCAATTGGTTTGCACACTTTGTTATTTATGAGTGTGGCTAAGTGCTAGTAAAACTCTTTCCATGTGGTTGTTATCGTTGTTGTTGTGTGTTAACAGGCATTGCACTCGGAGAGCTTGTGCTAAGCTCTCATTATCGTTTTGTAATTATTGCTGGAGCCTTAAGCACGTTTTTGGATGAAACATGCTTGGGTTTTGTAAGGCGATAAGCTCTTGGGAGTTAAAAGAAGAATGTTCTGGTTTGCAAAAACTCCTCTGCAATTTTTTTTTTATACACTGCTGCTTGCCTCTTGCTACACACTTGCATACTCACTTTCTTGCAAGCATAAGCACAATTCTTGATGTTATATTTGTTGTTGCACATTTCTAATACGCTGACATTTTGACTTATGTTGTGGCAAACAGCAAACAAACAGCTGCTTTTAAACTTTGCTGTGAAAAATAATACCAATTGAGTGCTTGGGATAATGAAGTGTAAAGAGAAAGCTCTTTGTAATTCTGTGCAAAAAACGTTTTCCAATATTTTCAAATGTCGAAATTAATAAATAAGGAAAATACTAGTTCACCTAAATAAGGTGCATTTGGTTACGATCTGATATACTATTCAGTCGTTCTATATACTACTGCACCAATGGTGATTTGATCTCGTACGCAGAGATCGCTTTGAGTATCGTTTGACTATCACTTATTATAGATATACTTTGATTTCGATAGTTGCGTTGGAGGTGTAATTCTACGCACCGACTTAGAGAATACCTGTAAACAATTTTCATATAAGGAAAATTTGGAATTATTTTCTCCAAAAATCACAAATATGACAAGGTGTAGGTTGTATAACCTCGAAATTTTGGGGCTGTTTTTTGAATCCCGAAAACGAAAAGTTATTTTATAGAATCTTGACATTTCGATACTGTTTTTTTTTCAATCTCGAAAACTAAACGTTTTTTACAAGCCATATACATATTTTAATAATGAATCCCGAAGACTTGTTAGACCCGAAACCGGAAATTTCAACTAAAATATTTTATTCAAGCAAATGTTACAGGTGTATAATTATTGAGTACTCAATTTCGGGACTGATTTTTGGAATATCGAGATTACAAAAGTTTTTAGTTATTAGTATTTTTATTCAAACAGGAATAATAGATGTATAAAGACAGCAATTTCGGGACATTTTCAAAGTCCGAAACCAACGTTTTCCAAAAACGAAACTTTTTTTAATTTTTGATATATTATGCTAAAGACAGAGATATAGATATAGCATGCATAAATGCAATCCCGAAATATGGGGTGTGTTTTTTTGAATCCCGAATTCTCGAAAGTTATACTAAACTAATCTCTAAAATTTAACTAAGGGAAACAGAAATGACCAAAAAGGGCTTAGAAAAGCCTTCAAAGGGGCAGATGAATACATGCAAATATAAAATTCCCCAGGCTAATATTACTGAGAGGACTTCTATACGACAGCAACTTGAAGACGGCGCATTTGCAATGGAAACACAAAGGTATGACCAGCCAACCTTTTGGCATGCTGAACCAATTCCTATGAGTTATTTATGACCAAATGCATATGAATGTACGTACGCAGAGACAGTGGTGCAAGCTGCATATTCACACACCTGCCGCATGCTGCTCTTATGTGTGAACAAATTTGCCTGGACTCGCATGCCAATTTGTTTAAGCATATACTCTACGCACAAAAGCATACAAACATACATAAATAAATGCCTAAACAAATGCATGCATGATCATGAAATGTATGTATGTGAGCATGTACCGTTCATTTCAGCCTAACTTATGTGCGTGTAATTTATTCAGCAACAGCTCTTCGCACTTACATATACATACATACGAGTATATGCCTGTGTAGAAGAACATGAGTGCGTCGGAAATTATTGTTATTGTATTTTGATAATTGTTGTAGGAAAATGTAGCACAAGCTTGTTGCAATTTCTGTGGCAAGCAATATGGTCATACCGGCTGGCTTTGTTGTTGTACTTATTTTAATGACACATTTGGAGAATTCTACACTATTGTCACTGTAGCTACCTCTAGGCGAATTTCACCGTTAATGCTTAGTATGTGGCTGCCATATTGCAGATGAGAGTGACTTTGTGCAGCATGTGAGTGAATTGACCTACTAATTTGGTCAAGCTATATTTATTGCGCTCATATATGTAAATGCTTCTTCATACATCTCTAAGAGTTCGCGTGAATAGCATATAAATATATGAAAGTATATTAAATGATAGAAAAATAAAAAAATATATTTTTATGTAATACAAATTTCAGATTTTGGTTGATTTAATTAAAATTACAAATAACATTTATAAAGAAAGTTTTTTGGAAGATTTTTAAGGTTTTAGTAATTATATTGTGTATAACCTTTTTTATTTTTTGAAACCCTTTCATTTTCATTAAAAACATTTTTTTAGCAAATTTTTAAAATTTTGTGATTAGGAAGACGGTTTCTAATTTATGGATTTTTTATGTCTCTAATTCTTTTTTTTAACAAAATTTTTGAAAATTTATTGAAAACAATAAAGTCTTGGGAAATAATTTTTAATTCTTCTTTCTTTTCAATAATTTTCAGAAATATTTCTGCAAAGTTAATTTTGAAATTTTTTCGTACAAAATGACAAAAAATATTAGAAAACAATAACAACATGTCAATTTTAAAATTTTTGGAAAAGGTTCTAAAATTTTTTTGGAAACGATTCAAAGTTCGTTGTTTGTGTTATTATATTTAAAAATATTTTTTGACAATATTTTTGAAAAAAAATTTTAGTATCCTGTAAATTGCAGTAATTTTTAACATTTTATGGCAAAGATAAAGAAATAATGAATTTTCAAAATTTTTGGTAGCATTAATTTGTTTTTTTTTTTGGGAAAAAGTGTAAATTTTTAATTGTTTTACAAATATTTTTTTGCAATATTTTTGGAATGAGAATTTTTATGTACATAACTTAGTTGAGAAAACTAAACCAGAATAATTATTTTTTTGGAAAATTATTTTTTAATTTTTAAAAATTATTTGAATTGTGGTGAACAATTTTTAAGGCCAATTTTAGAAAATATTTAATATATATATATGTAAATGGAATTATTTTCTTTTTTTAATTTTTTGTAATCTTTATTAACATATTCGACAAGTTAGCTTACATCCAATATATGGAAAAATATATATATATATTTTTTTTAAGATTTTTTTTTTTAATTTGTTATTAAATAAAAAACAACAAAAAACGTTAACTTCGGTTGCACCGAAGCTAAATACCCTTCACAGGTGCATTTCTGTTAGTAACTATGTGTCCAGTTTGTATAGAAGATATATGCTATAGTAACCCGTTCTGAACAATTTCTTCGGAGATTACATTGTTACCTTAAAAAATAATCTATACAAATTTCGTGAATATATCTTGTCAAGTGCGAAAGTTTTCCATATGAAAACTTGATTCCGATCGTTCAGTTTATATGGCAGCTATATGTTATAGTGGTCCGATATCGGCCGTTCCGACAAATGAGCAGCTTCTTGAAGAGAAAATGATGTTTGCAAAATTTCAAAAGGATATCTTAAAAACTGAGGGACTAGTTCGTATATATACAGACAGACGGACAGACGGACAGACAGACGGACATGGCTAAATCGACTCAGCTCAACATCCTGATCATTTATATATATACTTTATAGGGTCTCCGACGCTTCCTTCTGGGTGTTACAAATACAGTGCCAAAGTTAATTTACCCTGTTCAGGGTATAATTATTTATTTTAAGCAACATATTTTACAAATTATTTTTTAAAGTTTTTATATTAACTGAAGTTATGTAATATCTTTATTGTTTCTTGATTTTGTGTGACTGGGTTTAAGTTTTAGAAAGTATTATTTTAATTTTTTAATCATATCTGGTTACAATTTTTTTTTTGTTTTTAGAATGTATAAATTGTCATACACTTTCAATTGATTTTGATTAAACTTATTGTGCTTGATTGATTTTAATTGAAGTATTGATATATATTGATACCCTGAACAGGGTATATTAAGTTTGTCACGATGTTTGTAGCACCCAGAAGGAAGCGTCGGAGACCCTATAAAGTATATATATAAATGATCACTATGTTGAGCTGAGTCCATTTAGCCATGTCCGTCTGTCCGTCTGTCTGTATATATACGAACTAGTCCCTCAGTTTTTAAGATATCCTTTTGAAATTTTGCAAACGTCATTTTCACTTCAAGAAGCTGCTCATTTGTCGGAACGGCCGATATCGGACCACTATAACATATAGCTGCCATATAAACTGAACGATCGGAATCAAGTTCTCATATGGAAAACTTTCGCATTTGAAAATGTATCTTCACCAAATTTGGTATAGATAATTTTCTAAGGCAAAAATGTAATATCCGAGAAAATTGTTCAGATCGGTTAACTATAGCATATAGCTAACATACAAACTGAGCGATCGGAATCAAGTTCTTGTATGGACAACTTTCACATTTGACAAGATATATTCAAGAAATTTGGTATATATTATTTTTTAAGGCAACAATGTAATCCCTAAAAAACTTGTTCAGAACGGGTTACTATAGCGTATAGCTTCCATACAAACTGGACACATAGTTACTAACAGAAATGCACCTGTGAAGGGTATTTAGCTTCGGTGCAACCGAAGTTAACGTTTTTTCTTGTTTTATTATTAATTCTGCAATCGAATTTTTGCTTGCCATTGTAGTTTTTTCAACGTTCACTACGTAGCCTTTTTAACTGCATTTTTAAATTATTTAACTTTGAGATGTTTCGGTTTGTCCGTTTGCCGGATTTAGCTTTTTCCGTTGTTCTTCTTATTGCAGAATTTCGCCGCTAACAATTGGTTAATTTTCGCTAGCATGCGATGAATCAATTGGCGCTTGTTTGCTTAAATGCGTGAGCCTGTATATACTATATTGACGCCATCGAGAATGTGATTTTTCAATACACTTTTGTTGTTGTTGACTTGCCTGCTTTTGTTGTTAGTGAAGGATTTTTAAAAAGAATTTTTAATTGTTGCACGTATGAATGCCAACAGGCAGCGGTGTTACGTGCCAATCAGTTGCATGTTTATGCAGCAGCAGCAGAAATCAACACAAACATTGCGGTATAACCAGAAGAGCTGACCATATTGATAGGCTGATTTTATTATCGTAACACGCACACAGGGTTGCCACAGTTATTTTTCGATGCATTTTATTTAACGGTATTAAGGCTAAAAAAAGCAAAAACAAGAAAAAAGTTAACTTCGGTCGGACGGAATCAGTAATACCCTTCACAAATAAAATATTTCCATACAAAAACTTGACATGGTTCAGTCAGTTTGTATGGCAGCCATATACTCTAATCGTCCGATCTGAACAATTTGTTTGGTGACTGCAGGGTTTTCTTAGGCATTTATGCGTCCAAATGTTACAAAGGTACATACATATATTGTCTAATAAAATATGTTCATACAAAGACTTGGTTTTAATCGTTTCGCTGAAATATTCTGGTTTAAAAATTTTCTTCGAAGATAGTAGCGTTGCTTTAGAGAATAACCTATTCCATATTTTTTTTTTGGAGATATGTATTCAAATAAAAAGTTTTCTATATAAGAACTTGATTTCGATCGTTCAATTTCTAAGACTATTATATGATATAGTGGTACGATATCAGCGATTTCGAAAAACGAACATCTTGCTCAAAAACGAAGGACTGGAACAAAGTTTCATATTGCTATCTCAAAACTAGTTTGTAGCCTTTGTGCCGCTGATCATTTATATATGAATGTGTATACTCTATAGGGCCTCTGACGTTTCCTTCTGGGTGTTGCAAATTTCGGCCCTAGGTGTATATAAACCTTTTAAAGGTATAAAAATTCCACAGTGTTATGCCAAAAAATAAAACTGATATATTTACAAAAACAAAATAATCCCAAACGTCAGCTTGTACCATAAGCTCCAAAATAACCTGGCGTCAGCCACACCATTAATTGCAACAATTTGCTGCAATAAAAGCTGTGCAAAGTGGCCGTGTTGGAATACCGCATCGCGCGCTTTAGCGAACAAATATGCATCTATATAACTACATGTTCGGATATACATATATGTGATATGTGGCTATGTATATAGTTACAGTGTCGCCCACATATATACTCTTTATTTGTAGAGCGCCCGCTGTAACTGCGCTTGCCATTTGCCAACTTTTCATAGGCCCTCGGCGGCGCCCCTCACCTTGTCGTGTCATCACTCATGCAACTGAAATACTTTTGGTTGACGCAAATTTTTCGCTTTGCAATGAAATTTGCCTTCCCACCATACGACAATTAATTGCTGTTATTATTTTTTTTTGTTTTTATTTTCCATTTTTTGTTTTTATTTCCTTTTAATCATCGTTTTTAATTCTGTTTTTGCTTTCGCATTGCTTTTTGTTAAATTTTCTGCCCTCAGTATTGCACCCGCTATTACCCACTGTGAACTGCATATAAATTGGACTGATTTATAAGCGCTTTTTCCAATTCAATAACTGTTTGCTGTTGCACCTTTTTTTGCTTGATTTATTCGTATATCGTTTTTTATTTTCCTATGAATAACTAAATTTATATGTCCTTGAATTTTTTTGCACGCATAATTTTTTGTCTTCGCTTTAGTTGCGATTTTAAGCTATTTTTTCAATCTGACAACACAGTTTCAGGCTAATTACGGTAATAAATTTAATTTTTTCTTTCAAAATTAACTGTATCTGCCTCGTTCTATTTTCATTATTATTCAATCAATGAAATTTGTTACACTAATAGTATTTAACATAAATATATGCTCTTCTGTCTCGCACTCTATAAAGTGATGAAAAGGATCAAAATAAATATAAGCTCACTTCTGAGATAATAGATTCTAGGCCAATGATTCGCCCAATTGTTGTCATCAAGAAAAATGTTATGCTTAAAAAAAAAAAAAAGACAAAATATTAACTTCGGTTGTAGCGAAGCTATAATAAACTTCACGGTCGAAATTCTCGTAACCACTTCTTTTGCTATGTAACTAAATCTGAAACGCGGCTAGTCAACGTTTGGCATCCAACTGAAAAGAATTTGCTAGTTCTTTCTTGCTGCATTGTTTGATATATAGAACTTTTACGTCGACTTAAGTTTACTTGATATAAAAAAAGATGATTAAGATATTTATTTATCTTGATTTTCAATCAGTTTGTATGGCAGCTGTACCACATAGTTCTCTAATAATGATGTCGTTACCATTCAACAGCTTTTGGGAAGAGTAAGACGTGCACAATATACAAAACTGTTAACTCAAAAACTTGTTCATAAATACTGATCTAGTCTTCATGACAAAATCGATATTTTTCTGGGTATTGTAACCTTTGATGAATTGTAGCAGATAAATGTCAGAGTTTAATTGGTACCATCAGTGAGCTTTCTCGCGGATAGTTGCGAAGAAACATATATGTGACCTGGTCTACGAAAAGGGGGTTTAGGTGTAAAAAAAAAAAACAAAAAAAAAAAAAACGATTTTTGAAAAATAATTTGTAAAATTTATTGCTTAAAATAAATGTTTTTTTAAATAATAACAAATTACCAAAAAAAAGTCTTAAAAAAATTTAAATTTTTCCATATATTGTATGTAAACTTACTTGTCGAATATATTAATAAAGATTACAAAAAATTTAAAAAAAAGAAAATAATTCCATTTATGTACATATACAATATATATATTAAATATTTTCAAAAATTGGGCTTCAAAATTTTTCACCAAAATTTAAATAATTTCTAAAAATTAAAAACTAATTTTCCAAAAAAATTATTATTTTGGTTTAGTTTTCTCAAATAAGTTATGTACATAAAAATTCTCTTTCCAAAAATTGTGCAAACAATATTTTTAAAACTATTAAAAATTTACACTTTTTCAAAACAAAAAAAAAAAACAAAATTAATTCTACCAAAAATTTTGAAAATTCATTATTTCTTTGGCTTTGCCAGAAAATGTTAAAAATTATTACAAATTACAGGATATTAAAAAATTTTTTCAAAAATATTGTCAAAAAATATTTTTAAGTATAACAACACGAACAACGAACTTTGAGTCGCTTACAAAAAAAATGTAGAACCTTTTCCAAAAATTTTAAAATTTACATGCTATTATTATTTTCTAGTATTTTTTATCATTTTGTACGAAAAATTTTCAAAACTAACTTTGCAGAAATATTTTTGAAAATTATTGCCCAAAACTTAATTTTTTTCAATAAATTTTCCAAAATTTTGTTAAAAAAAAGAAGAATTAGATACATAAAAAATCCTTAAATTAGACACCGTCTTCCTAATCTATATTTTGTTTTCAATACTTTCCTCACAAAATTTTAAAAATTTGCTGTCAAAAATATTTTTAATGATAAAACTTTGAAAACCTTCCAAAAAACAAAAAAAAAAAAAAATTTTTTTGACATCTAAGTCCCCTTTTCGTAGACAAGGTCACATATACTACCTTTAAACCTGGAACACAATTATAAAAACCCATTTGTTTTTTAGCTTTAAACTAGATGAGAATTGTAGCATTTTTTACGTTAAAAGACTTAGTATGAAGAAATGGTCATTTATTTAACCCATCTTCAAAGTTATCGTTTACAGATTCATTGGCGAGAAAATCAAATATCTTGCTTCACTGAATGTGAGATCGAACGTTTGAAGAAGTCCTTACTGCTCTTGTTTCGTTGGTCACTTTAGTTAGCAAAATATGGTCTTACCATGAAAAATTTGAATGAAAAAAAATAAACTACCTTAACAGCTCCAAAATGACATTCCTTTAAATAAATGTGTGTCCTAACTGATATACATATAAATATCTCTTATTTCTTCCTGCCTCTCCTCTTTCTATTGTCTTCCTTATACTTATTCCTCGCAAATATAGAAAAGTTTTATTGCAGCGAAATTCTAATGCAATAATGACTTAAATTCCTTTTCATTGTTTTTTTTCTTTGTTCCTTTAGCACATTCCTGTCATTGTTTTGTCTCACACCAGTTTAATAAATGTGCGCGATGCGGCAATGATTTTTTTTATATTTGCTATAGTTTTTATTAAACTTTCTACTGCTGTTCTTGTTATTGGTGCTGTTGTTGTAGGTGTAGTTGTGAGAATTCAAACGCACTCGACCGCTATCATTAAACCACACCAACCGCCATTTGTCACCACAATGACGCCGTAAAAAAAAAAACAGAAACGAACGATCGACCGGCGTTCGGTTGGAATTCTGTGCACTGATTTAATTGCCCAATCAATGTGGAAGCATGCAACGATTGGTGTTGTTGTAGGTGGTGGCTTATTTTATGGCAGAGGAGTATAGCACTATCTGTGCTCAACTTGTTTCGGTTGGGGAAGGTTGTTTTTAGTTATATTGATTAAAAATCTTCTAAATTATTGCATATATTTTCATACTTCCATAAATACTTATGTAAGTATGTGTGAGCTTATGGAATTTATCGGCTACTTCTGAGTTAAGCAAGTTATTTAACATTTGAATTTTGTAGCAATTATTATATTTTGGAATCATTTGAATTCCACTAGTTAAGGTGATCATGTGATCTCTGTTGTTATGTAGCAACATGTGATATTTCTACGACATTTACTGCTGCTACGATATAATTTTCATAACATTTCATAGCTCTAATATGAATATATTTGTATTGAATATGATACTCATTGAAATATGGCTTATAATTACCCATTTATGATTAGGTATGGGTATTTATGCGATGTGATGCGATATCACGTCATCCGATGTTATGCAATATAACAGGAATTTTTAACTTTTTTGTGCAATTTTTCTGTAATTTTTCTTACATACATTATTCCATTTATTGTCTAACTTTATTCGCCTTTTTAAGAGCCTTTTTCACTTAATTGTCATACCCTCCGTATAAGTATTTTTCCAGTACCTAACATTTCCACAACCTAACATTATAAGTTCTGCATAATAGTCATAACTGTAAAATCTAAAGGGGTTTCTCTTTTTGTCTCTTCCTTTCGATCGGAAGTCGATTTTATGTCACCTTGTCTCTCTTAGAAACTTTCACTGCTGCAAACTGCGGGGGCTGGTCTACATGACTAAATTGACGTACACTCATAATGTGACCCAGTGTCAAAGTCGCGAGTTGCTTAGTTGCAGTTAGACAGTACCATTTAAGTGAATACAGAAAGCTTTAGGTACTAAAATAGTGATTTTTATCAGTATTCTTGTAAAATAAAAAAGAGAAGTAAAACAAACGCTCTTAGAATAGAGAAACCCAGGGCAGGACAGGTAAGTAACTTTGCAACATTATTAAAGAAAACATATCAATGGTGTGACGTAGCTAAAAGCAGAACAAATATATACAAACACACATATTTGTCACATACTCCCTGTCCACAATATGCCGGCCGCAGACGCAGTGCGAAATGCCGCTTGGGCATGGACCCCAATTCGAGCCTAGAATTCTGCAAGGGTAATGACTAAAGAGTAGCCGTTAGCTTGTTAAAGCCTCTGTATACGTATATGTATGGTACATCTGTGTGTTTGTTTGTGATTCGTGTTGTTTGGTGTATGCTTCCACCGTTTTCCGGTCATAACGTTTCTCTGCCAAACAACAATTCTTTAAGCTTCATACACTTTGTGCGGCGTCGTTCCCCGCAAACTGGCTCGTGCAACTGCATTTTAGCTGGACGCACTTTCCACACACACACATATTTGTGGTACTGTCAACGCTGTCACATTCGTTGCATGCACGTTGCCCTGGACACTAGCGCCATTACCTCCCTTACGACGACCCTCGTAGTCAACATTATCGCGGACCACCCAGCACCTGGATTAACTGCACAACGCGTTGGTCATGTGCATTCGCCGGTCGCTTCGTAGTACGCCGCGTTTGCGTTTAAACTTTTGGCTGGCTGTCACAATTTTTTCCAGCTGACGACCCCGTGGATCGCCGTCAAGTGTGGTTAGTTGACATAGCATGTACGCAACGGTACAATGTTCCAGAGCGCGCGCGTTTATCGCTAATTTTCGGGAGCAAAAGAAGCAGAATTTTTTCACCTTATGGATTTGCTACCCGTCGACTCCAGTGAGTTTTTAAAGTTTCGTAACGGAAGCAACGGCAGCTGCTGCTTGTGTCGGCATCTTACTTCTTCAGGCAGCTGCAGCTCATTGTCGTCGTTCAGAAGCATTTCATTTTAATAATGTTTGTGAGTTAGTGAAGAAATTTTGCAAAGTTTTTTAATATTAGCGCGTCAGAAAAAATTGGCTCATAAGGAATTTCATGCCGAAGAAAAAAATTGCAGAAGCAAACGAAGAAATGTTTCTGTGGAATTTGGTGCAGCTGAGAGTTTTTCATAAGATGAAGCGGCGCAAATACAAAATGATCAGAGTAACATGATTATATGGAAAAAGTAAGATAAGCTGATAAAACAAAGGTAAAAGAATATTCATTAAATAACAAAACGTTTAACTCTCAGAAATACGATAAAAATCTTAAAATTTAAATAAGAAAAAACGTTACTTCAGCGTTACTGAAGCAATATCCTTTACAGAGCATTTATTATAGCACAAAAGCGTATAAAAAAATATATCCTGAGTTTTATCGATCAGTTTTTATGCCAGCTAAATAATATGAGTCGTCCGATATGAACAATATCTTCGGAAATTCAAGAGTTATCTTGGGAAATAATCCAAGTCTAATTCCCGAGGATATCTTGCCAAACAAATAAGTTTCCGCACTAGGACTTGATTTTGTTCGGTAAGTTAATATGCCATAGTAGTCCGATCTGAACAATATTTTCATATATTATACCGCTGCTTGGGACACTATTTCATGCAAAATTTTGTGAGGAAACATTTTCAAATAGTAAAATTTTTCATTAAATAAATCGTTTTGGATCGATCAGTTTGTATGACAGCTATATGCAATATAGTTCTGATTTCAACAACAAAACAAAATGTTATTCATATAAAGACTTGATTTTGGTATATCCTTTTAGTGGAGCGTTATAGGCCGTAGTGACAAATGGTTATCTTCTTGGAGAGAAAAGGATGTACGCCGAATTTCGTATCGATATCTTAAAACCAGAGATACTAAGTTGTAGTTTAGTTCTAATATGCTTTATAGAGGCTTCGGTGTCTCTTTCTGGGTATTACAACATCCTCTGAACTTAATAATACCCTGTTCAGATATGTCAGGTGAAAGAAATTCAACAACAACATAATATGCGTAGTTCCCGAAGGAGATAGTTTTGAAATCAAACGCAGAAAGAAGAGATCTATCAGTTTAGGCTACGAATTCAATTGCTTTGTCTTATTTAGTTTTTTTAGTTGACGAGATATTCGGCCACTGAACCAGGTTCTTAACTCGCAAGTGGCTGTGGTGCCAAAACAATGACGACTATTTTCGAAATATTTGCAGAATAGGCGATAAATAGTACGTATATTAAATTTAGTTATGAGTTAAAAAATTTCACCGCCATTAGTTGTTTCGCTTATTTAACAAAACTGAGCAGTTTTGCGGCAAAATCCATACGATGTTAAAAGCGGATTACCACTTCATTTATATAGTTCGGAGACCTTCCATAAAATCAGAAGATTTTAGGTTGAGTAAGATTATATACTTCATGAGGTCCTTTTCAGTGAAGTGTTTTCTCTCTCAAAAATCCAGAAACTAAATACATAAATATGAAAGAGATTTATTTCATTTGTAGGCTATTCTAAATTTCAAAAGGTTCTTTAGGTAAAATAAGCCCTTAAAGTAGCTTCTTTGCGCACGTTTACTAATTCCATTAACTCGTGGGTACTCTCTAAATGTCGAAGTACTCAAGCGTAAGTAAATTTGTGAAACAGCTGCTACTTTCCTACAAACCGCTGAAGAGACCACGAAAATTTCATAATAGAAAAAATTAAATACCAACAATAAATTATTTAAATTAATACAAACCGCAAATAGAAGAGGTGGCCATAAATCAAGTAGCGAAAATGACCGCGCAGGTCGCAAGTGAGAGTAAGAGAAGAAAAAATGAAAATTATATTAAAAATAAAAATAAATACCTCTATTACAATGCGTTAATTGCGGTGTGCAAAATATCCGCTGCGCAAAAACAAAAAAAAAAGAAAAAATAAAACGGAAATAAGTAAAATGAAATTCAAGTGCCGTTAATGTGGAATACTTTATTCAGTTTCAACATCGTTTGCAACGGCAACATTTACCGCAATAAAATTACTTTACGCTAGTGGGTAATAAAACAATAATCTATAATTAACACTAGCGTTGATTTGATTTGCTTCATGTAATGGCCTGTCACGTTATATCCTCCTTGCGTAATCAAACCTCTTACGGTCAGCCAAAAGCCTTTGAGAATTAATTCTAGAAATAAGATAAAAAAGAATCAAATTTCTTTCTGTCAGGTTTTATAAAAACTGTATTTGAGTGAGTAAAAAAAAAAAATACAAATTGACACAAAATGGTGACTACTGGGCCGATCTTCACTGATACACTTTTTAAGATGAACTCTAAGGACGGTAGAAATTCCAGGGCATAAAAATATCTAAAGTCCACAAACTAAAAAAAAAAACAAGAAAAAACGATAACTTTGGCTACAGCGAAGCTAATATACCCTTCATAGGTGCATTTTTTTTAGAAGCTATATGCTATAGTAATCCAATCTGAATAACTTTTTCGGATAACATATTATTATATAAGAAAATATCCTTTACCAAATTTTGTGAAGATACATTGTCAAATGTGAAAGTTTTCCAAACAAAAACTTGATTTCGATGGTCAGTTTGTATGGCAGTTATATGTTATAGTAGTCCGATATCGGCTGTTCCTACAAATGAACACCTTCTTGAAGAGTAATTGACATTTGCAAAATTTCAAAACGATATCGTAAAAACTGCGTGACTGGTTCTGATATATAAAGATTGACAGACACACAAACGGACATGGCTAAATCGGCTTAGATCCACAAACTAATCATTTATATATGTATATACTTTATAGGGTCTCCGACGTTTTCTTCTGGGTGTTACAAACTTCTTGGCAAACTTAATATATCCTGTTCAGAAGAAAAAAAAAATATTAAAAATAAATGTGGAGATTTGAATTCTGGCAAAATTGCAGCTTCTAGAAAAGTCGTTTTTTGTGAAAAAATTTGCACTCCAGTAAGGCTTGAAAATTTTAAGTTATTTTCAAACATACATTTATTAGGTTACTTGAAAAATTCAAGTCGATCGGCCCACCTATTTTGGAGAAAGTTTCATAATAACGAACATACATTTCCAGAAAAGGAGTTTGGGAGCCGATTGCACTATGTTGAGCATTCTCACCAATACCTTGATATCTTCGAAACTATCTACCGGACATATGAATTTTCAAAATCGTGTTTTTACATGCATCACTTAAAAGAGAAGCTGTCAAACAATAGGCAGACAATAAGATGAATTCTTTTCCAAACTTCACATAGATGTCCAGTTAAAAAAAAAAAAAGCCATTTAAGTACACCAGTGCGTATCAAAACAATTCAATTGCTATGTAGGGTGTGGTCGATTTCGTAAGTTATTTTAGAAGACTTATTACATACATACACGCAGTTCAAAGGCACGCATCTAGAGATAGCCTGGGTCTCTACTCGCAAAGATATTTTAGTTGATATACTCTTGGAGAATAACTACTTTTATGCAGAAAACTTAATTTTGGAAAATTTTATCAAATTGAGAAAAATGCTTGCTTTTACGTAAACTGTCGCTGACAACGATAACTTTCTTTAATTGAAAGTGGTGCCACAATGAGCACAGGATATGTCTGTATGTGTACTTCTATATTTACTGCAAAATTTTGCAAGCGAAAATATATTTTTTATCTGTTTCAAATTTCATCTTAAGCATTTATTCTCTATTTGTTTTTAGACACAGCTCAACCACACAATTTCAACGGCATTACACCGTACATGGGATGGTTACAAATTTATTATTTTGTTTATATCTCTTTCATGCATTTTGACAGGCTTAGCAGGATTTTAATTAAACTGCAGCGATACAGAGATAAAAAAAATAGATTACCTATTTTCATGGAAGTCCAACAAGTGTACAGTCACTTTTGCTGAAGGCAGCATTCGTTTGAATAAATATACGAATTGTACAAATGAAAATACAACTACAAAAGCAAAAGGCAATTTCAGCTATTTTAATCATTATTATTTTTTCTCTATTTTCTATAAATTTTTTCATTATAAAACTCCCCAGCCAGGACTTGCGATGAACGAGCAAAAAGAATTTGTAAAATTGGTAAATGAGTGAATGTGTTCTAATTGAGAGAGGAGAGTATGGAGAGGTAGTGGTAAAGATACAAATGTACATACTAACAGCTATGTACATACCCGAGTAACAATTAAAAAGTAAAAACGTTGAGTTAGGTTGCGTGTGAGAATATGTGTCTGAGTTGTCACTCAGAAATTGAGTAGAGTTCACATAAACTTTTGAAATATTTCCATAAGTGGTTAACTATTTAAAAAGTTCGTTGCAGAAAATTAATATATATGTTAAAATGTCTGTTTTTGTGGCAAAGTAATGTGTTCGATGTGCCATCCAGTAAGTGAAAGCAAGTGACATTGTTAACTATGGTCAGATGCTGTGACTGCAAATATTTAATCAAAACCCCAAAATTATGTCTCTGGGCTATTGAATGTGTAGGTATTTGTGCGGTAAACCATGTGCAAAAATTTATTTGTTTTGTTTTCCATAGAGTTCATCAGGATACAGACAATGGAGTTAAGTGCTATGCAAATTTAGTCAGACTTCAGTTGAGTTAAACAGAAATCAGTGAGAATAACAAAAAGCAAGAAGAAACGTTAACTTTGGCTTTTTGCAACGAAGTAATAGAACCCTTCACACAGAGCATATCCCTTATAGCATAAAAGTTATTTATCTTCATTTTGTTTAGTTAGCTTTTATAGAACTTTTTGGAAAACTTGAAAAAATACCGGTATATGAGAGGTAGGCGTAGTTACTGCACTATTTTGTTTATTTTCACATTACAGAAAGCCACTTTCTGCTTATCAAGTGGTTTATGCTCTACACCCTTTTTACGTAATTTCAAATATTATGATTTTCTGCACGTGATAAGAATCGATTATTCGATTACTATACCTACCAATAGTGTTAAAAAATATTTAGCAAATTCCTTAAAAATATGTGAATTTTTGCTCTGAATATCTGTTGTTCAATAAACCACAATTTTTGTTTATTTTAATTTTTATAGTCCTATTTAGTAATACAGCAAATATAAATGTTGCCAGAGTTTAAATATATGTGACCTGGTCTACGAAATGAGGGCTTAGAGGTCAAAAAAAAAAAAAAAAAAAAATGAGTTTTTGACACCTAAGCCCCCTTTTCGTAGACCAGGTCACATATAATAATTTTGTAAAAAAATATATTTTCTTCATTTTAAAATAGTATATGTATTTTTTTTAACAAAAACTTGGTAAAAAAAACTTATCCATATTTTATTAGTATCTTAGTCGAAATTAATATTTATTTTTTGAATAAATAAAAAAATCTGAATATTATTAATTAAAAAAAAAATTAATATTTTACAAATATGGGAACTTAAAACATCAAAATTTAAAATCTTTTGTAAACTATTTTATTTTACTATTATTTATATTATTATATTATTTTGTTTTCCTTATTTAATAAATATGATTTGCAGTAAGAATAAATTTAAAACTTTCTTTTAAATGTCTCAAAAATTATAGTTTTTTAAGTTTGAAATTTTTTTTAAATAATTTTTAAGGATTTTAATCAAAACGATGGTAATAATTAAATTAAAATTTATTAAACTTAAATTTTGAATTTTTCTGCCAAATCTTTTCGAGATTTGGTAATATGTTAATATGACTTCAGTCGAGGTAAGTAAATGCTTAAAATTTGAATATTTTGGCCAAATCTTTTCGAGACTCGAAGTAAGGTTTTAATATAGGCAATATTTTAGAATCTAAATAAATCACAAAACACATGCAAAAATCTTTAGTAAACTTTTGCAATTTCAATATAAACCGAAAAAAAAATATATTTTTATGTTTTGTTTATGAATATTTCTATTGCATTTAATTAAGCACACTGCATTTCATATGCAAACAAAGCAATGGCATTTAAAAAGCTTGAAATTTTTACAATTATTTATGCGCCAGCAAAATTCTTCATTGATTTCTTTTACACGCAATTTTGTGTTGTGGTTTTCTGACAAAAATTGCTTTTAGACAAATAACTGTAATTCTAGTACAATAGAAATAAATTTTTTGGCAGGCAACAGACAATGCTACCTCAAAATGTATAAGCCGCAAAATGCTCGATTAAAGAAAAACAGTACACACGCAAATATTTGGCTGGGGCTGACTAACCTTAATTATTTGCAATATGTTGATTTTCTATGCCAGATATCAGCATTCCAAATACCACTTTACAATTCACGTTTTTTTCTTATGCTTTTATCTACAACTGTACGAAGCAGATGTGAAGAAATGTATGAAATGAAAATTTTTAATAAATGAAGATTTCCCCTGCAAACCAATAATTGCGATTGCATTGACCAGATACAAGCGCGTGGATATTCATATATCTATATATATTAGCGCACATACTTGCTTACATATTTTTTTTTGTGCATACGGGTGTGTTTGTGTTGTCAGTCTGCTACAAAGTAACTTTAGCTTGTAGGCATAATATTATTGAACTCGTATTCATTTGACTACTGCTGCCCATCGGTTGCAACATAAAGGCATACATTAATATATAGAAATTTGCATGATTTTGCCTAACCTTTTCTTAGTGATTCGATAAAATTTTGAGTGAAATTGGTTTGGTTACGTGTCAATAACATCATACTCCTCACTACTTTCTCTACAACAAAAAAATCTTATAACTGTTCTACTTCTTTTACTTATAGAAAACCGACAAACTTAAAAGCCCACCATCCAGCTATATGAGCTCAAGCAAATTAGAGCAAAGTTGAGCAACTCAAAACCGGTTTTGCGCAACTTCATGTGCGGTCCATGAGCAAATAGAAGTCTTTGTACCGATGAATTTAGCATTTCAATGTACTTACATACACATGCCTGCGCAAACAAATAAGGCAAAGCAGTTTAGCAAATCTCTTTTTACTTCTACAACACTGCTACTAAACTTCCTCTACTTTAGACACTCTATGGTTTTGAGCTAACCTTCCGGCTTGATATAATTTACTTAGCTTTGCATTAACAAAAAATGCTGCTGTGAGCAACTTTTCTCGGTTAGTAGTTTTATGTAAAAATTGCTTTATTTTGCTTTGTGGAAGGTAAGTTTATAAGTACATTTGAATATTTTCAAATTAACATCCATTTCCGTATTGGTTACGTATACGCACCGATGAATCAAATTCATAGAAAAGAAGAGCAGCTTTGTTCATTCTGAAGTAAAAGAAATATTTAGTGAATTTTTAAGAAACTAACTATTAGCAAGAGATCTTAAGTTACTTCAAGCCGCACTCAAAGAGAATCACGTTTTAGAAAAATATTGTATAGAAATTTATATTAATTATAATTTATATTAACTATAATTTTTTTATACATACCTTTTTCACTAATGTGTAAATTGCACTCAATAAAATGCCGATTGCCGTACTCAAAGAGAATTACTTTTTAGAAAAATATTGTATAGAAACTTATATTAATTATAAAAAATTTGTATACCTGATAAACTAAATATTAAAATAAGCAGGAGAAAATGTTAACGTCGCCTGCTGGATTTCATAAAAGAACTTGTTTTTGATAGCTCACTTTATATGACAGCAATATGTTAAAGTCCTCTGATGTAAACAATTTATTTTAAAATGGTATCATTATCTTAAGCAATAACTCCTACGCAAGCCTTTAATAAAAAGTTTTCCATACAGAAGGATGACTTCAATCGTTCAGACTGTATGACAGTTAAAGAATATTCCAAAATCACGTACACAACTTCAGCTAGGGCACTGACATTTAATAATTTCCATAAATACGAAAAAAAATTCAGGGATTGCACCGAAATATCAACAAGCAGTCCATCAATCGCATCCCGTCACTTTGATTTTCCTTCGTGCCTTTATTAAGTGCTACTTTCATACATGCTTGTCAGCTGCTTCCTGACACATACCTAATATCATATATAGTTAGCACTCAGCTGCTTTCTCAAACGTAGCTTTATGTACACTCTAACGCTGCGATGACTTTGACCACTTGTACTTATGAGTTTAGTAGACTAATACTTCATTTCCGGTTGTTGAATTCAGACTTTCATCACATCACATCATCATCAACGTGATGCCATTTGCAGACTGTGGACGCATACTTATTTCGCATGTACAGTTGTAACAGATACATGTGTTTTACAGTTTACATACTCACAGCTACAATCACTACTAGGTTTTGCTGATTTGTTTCTGCAAATGTTGAATTTCGGCCAAAAAGGAGACTAAAACACAAAACACGTGTGCAACTGTCACATGGGTGACGCGCACACATTTGCATGTATAAGAGTGAGACTTCTGCATCACTTATGTTGCAACGATATATATATATATATATGTACTATATATCCTATCTATGTATCTATATGAATTTGTAGTCAGTCATCATGCACTTTACTATATGTTCGAATTCGATATAAATATATATATGGTCAACAGATGTGATAGCGAATAGAGTATGGGTTTGTGCAGATATGAATGGCAAGTCTATACATAGGGAAGTATTATATTATATATAAATAAATATTAAGGGGAAAGGCTGTCGGACACTACCTTTCAAAGCTGTATTAAAGAAGGTGAAAGTGAGGTTGAAACACCCCATATCTTTGGTGATGCTGGAAAAATAGCCAGAATTGAAATAAGCCGCTATAACAATTTTTGGCAAGTTCTAAAGGTCTGGAGTCCTTTCGAACAATACTTGGAATAATTTAGCTATAGAGCGGCGTTATCAGCCATTCTAGTAGAATCCGTTTTCGATCGACCTTTCAACTTAAACTGACACAGCCAAAAAACTTTATGAATAAAGGTATTCATTCACATCTCACATTTTTTCTGTTATAATGGGTACTGCTACTCTAATCAATGCCGATCAATATACAGTAGTCAGTATTGATTATACCCCATTTATGACTATTGAAGGAATTTGCATATAGAAAATGTGGGATCTATGATCCGAACTGAAAATTCGTCTTATTTGTAAGAAACGCCTTTCACCTAGTTCACATTGTACTTAGAAAAAGCGAAAACAGTCATCGATAAACAGGGTTGAGATTTTTTGGAGATATGAATTGAAGAGTGTAAGATATGGTCGAGCCTTCCGAAGAACGTACACAAAACGATTTATATGAGCTTTTGTACCAAGTTTGGAATAATTTTGGTGATATTTATTATCAATCCATAACCTTGTTTTAGCGATTTCTTTTCGAAGTTCTCGATTTTCGACACCTCATTGCCTAGGTTATAAACAAGTATTTCGATATTGTTCAACTTCACTTAAATTAAGATTAATAATTCCCCATTGCAGAAGCGAAAAAAAATTTGAGGCTAAGAAATTCGTACCTAAACTAAAACTTCACATTTAGATGGCTAACTTTAGGATGTTTATTTACTGCAGACTAAAATGGAGAACGTATTAAGTTAACAGAGTGGTGAAAACAATATTTCGGTTTTCAAGAGCTCTACTATAAACTCGATCCTCTTTACAGCTTGTCTGTATCTAAGCGCTTTATAGATATGTCACTTGAACATCGCTTGCCACAAAGCATGTGTTTCTCGTACGTTGTGCGCTTATAGTTTCGTATGTCGAAATTTGCATACGAAATCACTTCCGAAGCATGGAATAGCGGAAAATTAATTGCAAGGCGTGTCCCAAATGTTGTTCTCTTGACTGCGGGAATAACGTTGCCTTATTTGCATTGCAAAATGCTTCGAAACATCTTAGGCAGCTTACCACAACACGCTTTCAATGCAACATACAAACATATAAATATGTATATACATATAAACATATATTAATATTTGTGTTTTATGAAATTTAATACACTCGCCGATACTTGTAAACTTATGTATATATGTACATATGAATGTAGATATATAAATGAAACATATTCATGTATTTGAATTTACGTGAGCGAATGGCAATTAAAATCATCGTGTCTTTATAATACTTGTTATGACAAATTATAAACAGTAACATATACACATAAATAAACAGTCACAAAAGTTTCGAGACATGCCAAACATGGCTTGTGACAAGCATTTTTTCGCCGTTTTTCTTTATTACTACATAATTATGTTATATTATGTTATGTTAATATACAGAGTGGCTTTAATGTCCTGCTGCCGGCTGTTGCACACAACAGCGTCGTATGTGCGCAGCAGTAAAGGTAATATTAGTATATATGTGTTTAAAATAAATCAAATGACAGCAGATCTCTTCGACGGAACTATGCAGTAGAGATAAATAGGTCCAGGAAATATAGTTTGAAAACAAAATTAAGAAACATTTTGACATATTTAGGATATGTCGGTAAATGTATGTACCAGTACTGCTGTAAGTAGTTACTTTTCGACACATAAAATGTGAGTTGTGAGGAAGCCTACACGTTCGTACTTTGTTAAGTTCAATTAATTTATAAAAATAACATAACAAAGCTACAAATCATTTAATTTTAGTAAATAAAATAGCGCTACTAAAAATTTTAGACGCTGTGAGTAAAAAAAATAAAAAAAATTTTAGTAAAAACTTGTTTTCTTAAAGTTTGCACTTTGAGTTTCGACTTGCAAACATCAAAAATCAAGCAAAACACATTGTATTTTTGTAAGTCATTTTTCTATGCAATCAAAGAACAATTTTTTTTAACTAGTGGAACAAATTACGATTATTTAAATTTTCACCTGAAAAACTAAGCAAAACTATTCAAGTGTGTTTTCACTTTTCACCTTTCAATTTTACTTTTATTCTACTCTAGAGTTTTGAAAAATTCGATTTTTTTCATAAATTTAAAGTTTAGACCCCTAAGAACATATCCTCCAAAGGATTTTTAGAAATTAAAATTATTTTAAGAGCTACAGTTACTTTAGTGACTCTGTACTTAGCCCGTTTCGACCGACTTAAACTGCCTGAAATTTGACTCACTTTTTCAAACGCGTTTTTCTCGAAACTACTTTTTTCCACACGGCACCGGCATTATCTCAAGTTCTATACATCCGATTTACTTAAAATTTTGTGTGAATCTTCTTTATATAATCTTTTATCGTTTTTACCAGCGTTGTATCAAAATTTTTGTTTTTAATATTTTAAAAAAATTCAGAAAAAAAAGACGTAAAAAATGATTTTTTTTTTGAGGCAGTCACCATTTTTCAAAAAACTTTTTTTGCGTGTTCTTTGAGGTAGGGACTATAAAAGCATCCTTACTGATTGAGAATTTTCAGACCACCAGGAGAGTCAGGATCAATGTCACCAGGATGCACTATTTTTTTTTTACACCTGTCTCTCCCCTCCTCTAATTATTTTAATTTTTAATATTTTTTTGTAAAATTTTGTTTCTGTAAGAGGATATCAATAAAGACACCATTAAAGAATGGATGGTAAAAACATTTTTTTTGTTTTTTTAATTATATTAAAAAAAAATTCCCCACATTTTATTTCTAGACTAGAATACCCCCTTAACCAAATAGAAAATCATTGCTTTGCTCCTACTTAACCATCACCTGTCTTGACACGCTTATAATTAAAGGTTTTGCTATTGGTGTCGATGGCAAAAATCAGCAAATTCAATGAAATCCTTTAAAGCGCTTATGTGTTGGTACGCATTCACATGCATATAAAAATTCGTGTATGTAAATGGGTGTGCACTTTTGGAAGTATGTTATCAGTTTAAAAAAGCGCAGGCATATGGAATAAAGTGAGCAACGCTGAAGTAAAACTTTTAGCAATTAACGCTTTAAAAGATGCAGGAAAATGAATAAGGAATAAAAGCGAGATTTTTCTTAAATTTGCTGTAAGTGTGGGCGGTGGGCGGTTCAGCGCCAAGAAATTGATTTATAAAAAATTTTTCGTAATTATTATTTGCTTTTATATTACCCAAAAGATCCAATTCAGCGTTTTATGACATCCATTAAAGACGCTGTCTCTATAAATTATAAAATAATAATATTAATTAGAGCACACCTTTAGTCTTTGTAAATAATCTGGAATATTAAAATACACATAAAAATATTTCTTCCAATTGATATTCTGTTTTCCGATGGATTTCTCTAATAACTCGCATCCAGCAGCCCCTAAAGGCATGCCTTTACTTCTAGTTTAAAAGTCTTTTGTTGTTATACTACTGCAATCAAATTGAAAGGTGAATTTTTAATTTATACTTCGCGTGTTTTTGGAATCGGTATATTTATTTTTCTGTAAGTTGGTAGTACTATTAGTGATATCTATGCTAAATTTCACGTCAAAATATTCATTAGTATTTGAGATTCGCGTCATTTTGTGAGGCTCTAAAAGTAAAATTTTCGACTTTAGACATAGTGAATTTGAATTGAACAATGAAGTACGATATCATCTCATACTTCATAGTTATTCGTCATCATTTCGCCACATAATCAAAAAATATCGTTCCGCAACCACTGCATTCGCCTGATTATCTTCATTTCTGGCTACTCAGCAAATTCACATGAGCATTCCGAGGACACCGTTTTGACTCAATTGAGGATATAAAAGCTGAATCGAAGAAGGCTCTGATGGCCACCGTGGTGGAGGATTCTTCTAAGTGATATGATGACTGGAAAATTCGTTAACAGAAATGTGAGAAGAGATGAAATGGACAAAATTCACCTTTCAATTTGATCACAGTAGCATTTAGATGACATTATCTCACATCCTCTTTTTAATACCGTTACATCAAAGACACCGATCAAAGCAAATAAATTTGTTTAAAACAAAAAAATTTACAAACCCGCGTACAATTTGTCTCAGTGTAACACACAGTCGCAATTCGGTATGAAAAATACCCTCTGTTCAACCTGGTGATTTGCGAACCGTTTGAATTGCGGATCTGCATCGCTTTGTGGTCAATCGAAATGATTTACACTCGGGGAGTTGACTCGCCGAACTCAAATCATATTACAGGCTGTTGACTAAAGCGGTTATTTGGAATAGTTTGTGGTGGTGATGACGGTGGTGGTATTGGAGTGACCTTACCGAAACCATGAACACGGCCGCGCACAACAGCGTTTTGTCCACACTAATTGCTTTCACTACACACTGAGCTAACGCGATATTTTCGATTATTTCGGGCATGTGAACTTGTTCTGCTTTTTTTTCCATGTCACGCAATAAAAATCTATACTTTCTACCATTTTTGCTTGCAATTTGTTGTCTTTTTCGTCAACTATCGTTTTGTTATTGCGTTTGTCTTTTTTTTTTTTCTATTTTCATTTTTTTTGGTTTAGTTCACTTTTTTATTGTGAAAAACTCCCGCAAATTCAGTTGACTTTACTCGCATTCAGTTCGATGGTATTTGTCACATGCTGAAGGCCACACTCCACAGTCAGACGGGGAAGTTTTCGACAGTGTTAGAAAAATTGTAAAACAAAACGTGTTTGAAATCTAAAAAAAAGCTAAAGGATAGACCATTTAATTCGATTTGTTTTGAACATGTCACTGAAAAGGGGGTGTACATGAAAAACTATCAAAATGTGCGCGTCCAAAGCCAAAAACAACAAAATCTAAAGTGAGCGTGAATTTTCCGGCTTTCAAATAGGTCAGAATAGAGTTTGTTTGCTCTTTTTGGGTTAAGCTTTAAACATACGTTCGCTGAAAGTATATATGTATTTTAACATTGCTTTGGGAAAGCCGATTAAGGTTGGTGAGATAATAGTTTTTGCAGGATTTTAGAAAAAATAAAGCAAATAAAAATGTTAATAAAATATGTCAATATAAATTGACGATTTCACAGCTAAAGAATTCAAATCCGAATTGCTTTAATGGAAGAGCAATAAATTTGTAGCAAAAAATTAATTAACCATGAAAAGCACTTGATCACATTGGCGTACTTTAAACCAAAGCGTTTCGTCAATAACTCAATTTCTTTACTTGTCTTTAGCAATGAGACATGGAAAGTTTTTCGACGAATTTGAGTAGTTTATGAAGTTTTAAGCAGAGAAAACAAATTTTTCAAAACTTAAAATTTTTTCTGAATAAACGTTTTTTAAATAGGTCTAGCATTATCTATTTTCTAAAGAAAATATAGTTTTCGAATTCCAATGAAATGGTTTATATGACGAACAATTAGTCCTAAAATGTTTGTGGCTATTAGTAGCACAATCACAAACATTTCTATTGAAGACTATGTTGAACTACAAAACATTTTGTAGCGAAAAAAATATCCGTCAGTAAAACACATCATAGTTCGGACTCACAAACTCTCATTGTAGCTTATGGTTGATAAAGCGAAACATTGCCCATTACAACACTAATAACTCTGCAAAGAGTTGTCAATCTAAATTATGCTAATAAAAACAATCAACAACCTCTCAGCATTGGCGACATTGTATGCTTTTCGCTAGTTCATATAAAAGAGCTTTAAATGAACAATCAAATATAAAATAGCAAAACACAGTGTGAAACTAAAAATTGAAAATCAAACTGAAAACTCGTTTCCGAATAAAAACCCATCAAAAACGATGGAAGTTTTCATGCTACATTCGATCATATACTTATGCCTTTCGGTGAACGCGACCCTGCGGCGCAATGTACTCGCTTATTGTTGAATCCTAAACCCTGAATATAGTATATTATCCGCAGAGCTTGTTATACCCAGGACGGAAATTGGGAGACACTATAGATTATATATCCACATGTATTTTAGCCATTTTTTACCCAACCCTTTCTGTGGCAAATCAACACTTTTTTAAATTTCCAAAGCAAAAATGTGCAACTAAAAATTTCAATGTGCCAGAAAACATTAAAATTTGATTGTGTGTTTACTTACAGGCGCTATGTACATCTGCGCACGCGTTGTTATCTAGTAAGTTGCAGTGTCGTTCAATTTGTATTTGCACACTTTCACGCACGCGCCATCAAATAGCGATTTGAGTGTTTTCCGCTTTGTGCTGCTTCATTTAACAAATTCATGCATTTTTTTTATGCGCTTTCATACAGCATTGTATCTGTATTGTGGTAGAAAGCATATAAAATACGCGAGGGCGCTTGAGGGTATGTACTGAAATTCAAATTGAATAAATTTTATTGTGAGACTATTTATTTGATTTTCTAGCAGCTCATATCTTGCTAAAGCGGATAATAATTTTAACGTATATTTAAATTTTTACACACATACCTTTACGTATATAAATATGTATAATATTTCATGAAATTGATTATTAATTTCTTTACTAATTTTTTAAAACTATTGCATGATTAAATTTTTATTGCATTTTCAAGAGCATATTATTTGCTATTTCAAGTTATTGTTATGAAGAATTTACTGAGCAGAAAATGTTGAAAATTATTGTTAAGCTTGAGATTTGCAATTGCTCTTGCCTTTTTGGGGATTGCATTATTTTCTATAGTATATTTTTGAAAAACTAAATAATACTTATGTAGTTACATTGCATATTTTTTCAACAAATTCTACTTCGACTACTGAAGAGTCGAACTTTTTAAAAGTGATAGTTATATACGAAACACATATTTCAAACACCTCAAAACTCACCAAAAAAATTAAAAACTTTACAAAACTCCACAGAAATCATATTGCTGAAATTTCAGAAAAAATATTTCAAAAGCGCCAAGCACTTTTTCCTGATGCTATGCAAGTCAACAAACAGTATTCGTATATAAATATGTGTTTCTAAGCCACAAAAGAACGTGCAACTAACGGCATACTTACACACATACACATATTAAAATGTGAGAAGAATTCGGCGCTAAAAGGAATTTCAGCACGCTAATGCACGACACCAGTATAACAAATCCTTAGACAAAAGACGCAGAAAATATTCAAAAAGTATGACAACACACGAAAACGTATACACATACAAATAAATATGCCTGTGTATATGAGCATTTGAGTGTAAATATTGTGTTTTTTCTCAATCCGGGTTAAATTTGACTAGCTATGTGTCCTTCACGTGCAAAGGATTTTCATTTGCTCTAGTCAAACGTTGTAAGGCGCTATGATATTAATAAGACAAAAACAGTCAACAATAGCAATATTTTAAACATTATTTCAATTGTTCCCTTAGCGCATTACTGCTAGTCCTGGTCTTAATAATAATTAATTATACTAATATATAAAGCTTTTAGGAAAAAGATTATTTCCACCGCTCAGTACATATTATTTTCAAAACTTTAGAAATATAGTTCTGTGTGCATGTGACAATTAACTCAGTATATTTGCTGCTCGTTTATTTACTTGCCCGTCGTCGGTCACTCATACGCCCCGTTGACCGTTTACACTGCGTGGTCAGAAGTTCACTGCAGGCACATGCCTTGTTTTTTTTATTTTATTATTGTTCTTTTACCATATTTTGTTGTTTTTCTACGATATTTGTTATATTACAACTTTTTTGTTCTTTTTTTAGCTTTTAGTTGTGCTGTTTTTTGGCGTGTCTGTTCGTTCTGGTACCTATCTCCTTGCCTGCGCGTTCAAAGTGAAATTAACTCATTTAAAGTGCAATTAAATTAAAACGCTTTCAATTACCTCAGTTTAAATGACTCACCAGAGGGGAGGGAATGGGAAGAGGCGCATTTTTTTCAGTAGAAGTTGTTCCACATTTAATTTTTTCACGCTCTCGAGTTTGAATTTAATCTAAAAATGAGTAAAAATATCTTCTTACTTTAAAGATCAATTGACACATGTGTGAGTCACCATTTTATTCAATACATATATAAAAGAATATATGATAAAAATAAATTTTATGAATACTACTTCTATGTATAAAATATATTAAATAATAGAAAATTATATTATTAAACAACATATTCTGAAAATCATACTGCTGGGAATTTAAGGATTTCCAAAATTTTTAGTGAATTGAATAATTCTTTTAATTTATTTCATTCATTATTTTTAATCAACATATTCCATTTTTTAGTATATTATTCAATATAAAAAAACTTTTAGTAGAATTTTTGATATTAATTTTTGTAGATTTTGCATATTTGCAACAATTATAATTAAGTTACTTCAGTATCAATATGACGCAGCGAGGACTTAAATTAAAAAAGTATAAACAATATTTATACAAAAATACATACCAATACATACTTAAAAGTATACACACTAATATTGTATATATATAATATATTCCAGCATTTTTCAACAACATCAACTAATTCATTCTTCAGCCTTATTTTGCCTTTCGGGTAACTTAAATACAATTAAAGTAATTTAATTTTGTTCAGTTTGTTTCAATTTGGTTTCAAGCATTTAAACAGAGAACGCTGTGGGAAACTAATTTCGTATAAAATGCAAACAAATGAAATGGTGTGTACAAAACAGTGAACTCGCAAATATAGGCTAGCAAATACATATATACCTACGCATGTACGTGTATAAAAAAATCGATTAAATGCCGTTTAAAATGATATGAAAAAATAAAATTAGAAACAACTATACACATGTTCATATATTTGTGAGGAAATTAATTAAACCAGACAGCTTAAATGTATGATAACAACAACGAAAGATCGGCATTGGTGATGCTTTCATCGCCCACGAAATCTTTGGTTAGTAATGTGATTCAAGTATATATGTGCATATAGTTAGTTATAAGAGGGTTTAAATCATGGAATTTGGTATATATTTTATATATTGTTATTAAATTTAAAAAATTTCTCTTAAAAAAGTAGATTATATAATTCATATTATTATTTATAGGTACTTCTATTTTAAAAATATGTATTACACTATTGGTATAGATATTTTTACTACTACTTCTGTATAGTAAAAATAATTTATATTACTACTGCCACATTTACATTTATCACAATTTAAGACCTAATAAAATGTAAGAAAATTTACTCTACTACTTGTTTTTTAAATATTTCTACTACTATTTTAATTTACTACTACAAACAAGCATTATTATATATTTTACCATATTTTATACCATCTCCGAAATTTGTGTATAATTCATTGGTCAGATAGGGCCAATATACGGGGTTGTCAAAAAAGTCAGCGCCAACTAGCGAAAATAAAGCAAGACTTTTTTGACAACAATATTATAAAGCTGCTATAAAAACTGATAGATCGGAATCGAGATTTCGATCTTTTTATACCCTTTATGCTATAAAAAAAGTTCAAAAATTCAAGTTTCCTATTGTTTTTAATTTCCATGTTTATAAAATGGGTTTATATATGGGCCATTCCATCAATTGCCGACATGGTTATGTACCTGTGGTTCTCTGATTTTGACCAAACCTTAGAATATCATAATATAGACCAATAGAAGAATATCTGTTAACGTTTTAGGGGTGATTTTCCCCCAAATTTTTTTCAAAATTGACTTTTCCATTCGATTCATCGTTAAATTTTACATAAGAATCAGTGTTCAAAAATATGGGACTCTGATCGAATGAACAGCAAATAACAATGCAAAGTTGGAAAAGTCAATTTTGAAAAAAAGTTGGTGGAAAAGCACAAAAAACCGGATTTTTGTGAAAATAATTTTTTTTTTTTTTGGATTTTGAGCGACAACTTTGCATTTATTTTGCTGTTCATGGGATTCGAGTCCCATATATTCGAACACTGATTCGTATGTAAAATTTAAAGTACAAAAAAAACCGGGTTTTTGGAATAGAATGTTTTTTTTTTTTTGGATTCTGAAAATTTTTTTGGATTTTGAAAATAGTTTTAAAGAAAAATGTTGACCTTTTAAACCATAAATTTCCATGCCGTTTTGAATCAAATCTCTGTCTCACACCTCGTGACCGAAATTGCATCCAGTGAACATTTTCATAAAAATTTTCTTTATTATTACAGATACGAGTAGATTTAAAAAAAAAAATTTAATGAAAATATGCTCTCGGTTTTATGTTGTTTGATACTTCTTATATATTTCTTAAATTTCTGAAATTAAAATTAATAAAAAATTATAATAATGAAGTATATTTGGCAATTACACCAGAGCCTTTAATTTTTAATTAAGACACTTTTACCAATTTAAAGCCCTAAGGTTCATCTCACAATCGAAAGATTTTCTAATTACCAAATTAGCGTTTAATTGACATTGAACTCACTTTAAATTTACTTAACCCATACCTTGGGGTATATTCACTAATTATTCAATTAGTGTTCAATAGACTTCAAATTGATTTAAACTTTTCTATATACCTATTCACTAATTATTCTATTAATGTTTAGTAGTCTAAATGTGATATTACCGACACAACCCTGTGGAGTGTTTTCGAAAGGCAAAATTATATTTAGTTTAAACTGTACGGGCTTGGTATTATGTTTACTACTCTTCTTATTACTATTTCTTATACAAGATTTCCACAAATAATTTTCTGTAATGCCATAAGCTCAATTACAGTTTGCTTTGTCTATTTTTGCACTAAATTTCTAATACATAAACAAACCACTAAGACTTTCTATATATATCTAAAATAGAAATTTTTTATCTAAACTAAAACCTTAAATTTTTCTACACGTATACATATTTCGTGTAATTTTTTCTGCATTTAATTGTTTTCTGCTAATTACGCTATAATTAAATTTACAATTTTTCTTCTGCGTGCCATTTTTCGACAAAACTTTTGAAATTCTTCTCCCCATAGACTTGTTAAAATGCTTATATAGTTCTTTTGTTTATCTACACCGCCGCTACTAATACAACTCTGTTTTCATGCAACTTACTTTCAATATCACCTCTGTTTTATATTGTTATTTTTTGTTCGCTCTGCAAACTTCGAGTCTGTCTGCTGCGGATTGTTTAGTCTGAATTTAATTTGTGTTGAACAAACATGCAGACAGCAAGTCGGGATGCCGTCCGAGTTGTTTCTGCAGAAGTCGCAATAATTTTCTCCATTTATCACACAGAACTTTGCATTTATTTTGTTGTGCTTTCAACCATTTTTCTCCATTCAGAATGCTGGGTGTTTTCTTTTATTTTAAACGGTTAGTGTATATTTTAGTTATATTCCAACGCAGCTTTTAATTTGCTTTTTTCTTCTGTTTTTCCTTTGAATTTATATTTTCTCGTACTCGCTCGCATTTTATATTTGCATTTGTTTTTTTTTAGGTAAACCGCCTAGTTTGCATGTCGGGTAGTGCAACACAGTAAAATTTCATGCTGAGGTGTTCTGTATTGCTTTTGGTTGGAGGCTGTTGAGGCTTTTGTGATTTATTCTCTTTTATTTATTGCTTATTTCAAAGCTTATTTAAGAAGCATTATTCTCAAATTATTTATTTGCACGTTAGTGGAAAATATTAATAAAATTTCGTTGGGATGTTTGAAGGTTGCACACGGCCTATAAGTAACGCAATTTCAAGTTAAGGAACTAATTAAATCATTTCTTCTTTCTTAGTTTTTATTTCTTGAATTACAGCTCGTGTCTCTTAAACCTAAGGGAGCCTTTAATATATTTTTGAAAAATAGAAAACTGTCGAGCCTTTCTACATAACAGATTCTGATAAAAAGTATTGGCTGTTAAAGTCTTGTTTGCTTTTATTGTGCCATAAAATATAGCTTTAGGAAATTATGTAGATCCGGTATAGATGCAGAGTCCCGACTATCGTGATGACGTGATTTTTATACTGATTAATGTTTGCAATTTCTAACTGAATATCTATAATATTTAAACGTTATAATTCAAAAGTGTCCTCGTCAATATTCACTATATAGATAAAATATTCGGTTCCATTACATTCGTTACAAAAAATTGTATTCAAGCATGTATGTGAATAAAAAGAGTAACATTAAACTTCACATAAAAATTTTCAAAATATTTTGTAGTGAACTAGTATCCAACTGGCCACATTTTCATAAGTTCTTAACCTACATATTGTTAGGCTGATAAGTAAATATTTTTGTACTAACATTTTAAAGAATTTCTAACTGACAGAATCTTTTCTTATAGATTCAACGTTGGATATGAAGAAGATAGCGATCCTCATTTTTTCCATTTGCATTTTTTTCAATACACTTACCTGCACCATATATGTATATGTACATATGTATTTACATACGAAGAAATCACCGTCTGTCCCCGTAAATGCTTAATGCATATGAAAATCAACACCTTTATTGCATACCTCTCACAATAATTTGCTTTTCAGCAAGAAATATGGATTCTGCAAAATTTAATGAAAACGCCTCTTATGTCCATGGCAAAAGTGAATAAAATGAATTGATATACGCGATAATGTATTCAACCGAAATATGACACAGCGGCATGCAGTATCTTGTATGATAAATAAAAAACACTGCACATTTCACAACAGCCGTTAATTTCTTTAAACATTACGCGACGTAATTGGTGTATATATTGAAAGATGGCGCAGAGAGAAGAAAGAAATGAAAATAATATTAAAGAATTTATGTTTTATTTACAACTGTCAGTAATATAATCATTGTGAGGTATACATGCAGTATCACAACTGAATCTGCCAGTATATGAATAACTGTAATTAACTGTTTACTCAAGAAGTCTGCACCAAGGATATGCATAAACTGCTGATTTCACTTGACCGAAATTCCAGGACCAATAAAGTATGCATTCGAGAATGTATGAAATCAGCAAGCGGATGAGGAGAGTATAAAACTTAAATGCAATTTATAGTGAAGATAATAAATGTGGTAATAATAAAGAAATTTGGCCTCGATTGGGGCAGACGTTTCATGCACTGACTGTGAAACTTTTCATAATAACCTTGGGAAAGTGTAATTATAGAGCAAGTACTCATTCTGAAACTAAATAAATTTATTTTTGCTTTAGTGCCAGTCCTTTCCGATACTGAAGAGTGCTATGATTTTTTTTAGTATATAATATATTTCTTTTGTATAAAGCTCTTTGATACCTCCTTAAAAAAAAACAAACCTGCGACATTGGTAGTCAGTCGACAATTTCCATTGGAAAAATATCTTAATGTATATTATATCTTAATATAATATACTTTTGGTTAACAACCGATATTTGTTCCATGATACAACAAACGAGAGTCTTATCAAGTTATCAAGTAGTTATCAAAAAATGGATACAGACGGTATACTAGAATCATAACGCAAGAATTAAGGCTGAACATCCCAAAGGACAATTAATTTCAGCGCCTTAGGTTGCGCACGGAGTGGACCCTCAAACCGAGCCGACCGTAAGTTTGCGTGAAAAACTAGCTTCAAACTGGCAATGTATTCGGCATTTGCGGCATCCAGATGTCAGAAATTAAGTACTGTAAAATATTAACTTAATGAAATAATAATATAAATATATTTATGTTGTTGCAATCACACTATGCGCCGCATGGATACAGCAGCTGCGCAAGAACTGTATGATGAAAAAATCTTGAGCGCGAACAAATAAATAACAGCAAAATAGTGGAGAAAGCAAGCGCGGAAAATTCGCAAATTCTATTAAAGAAAATAATAAAAGATATGCAAAAGTATGAATTCAGGAAATGGGTAGAAGACGGGTGATAGCCCAGTTCATGATCAATATGCGGCTTTCGCACGATGCTGGAGTTAACTGTAGTGGGTGTATGTATTCTGAATACGTATGTATATGCGTTAATTAATTTCAGATTTGTGGGAAATTCTCGCTCACAAAGCACTTAACAAAGTTCCAACCACATAGGTGCGCATATGTGTATATACACATATATACTATACATATATATTTTATACATTTTACGAAGTCTTCACTTATAAACGTTGCGAATATTATACACATTTTTCCCAATATTAGAAACGGCAGCAAATTTCGAGTGTTAATCCCATTATATTTACTCACAATACTTTCCATTTTGTAAAGAAATCTTTATCTTCATTAGTTAAGTTATAGAAAGTAATTACATCAACTCGCCAAATCAGCACTCTAACATAAAAACTCATACCAGACATAAGATATTTTTATACGAACTTGTTTATAGAATTTTTATTTTAATCTTCATATTTTAATAAAACCTGCATTAATATTCAACATCGAAGTATTTCCATATCAACTTTTCTCTGCCTATATCTTCAATATCTAAGCATAAAAAGAAAAACAATAAAATATTAAACAAAATAACTCCCAAAAAGCAACATCCTTTATACGAAATTTTCACTAATACACACAAATATTTCCCCATAAACCAGCGCGAGTGTGTATAAAACAATGCAGCTCCACCGCAAGCTCACAATCGCGCGCTGCTCACAAAAAATATCCACTTTTATGGCAGGGAAAATCTTTTTTCAAGAAGAAAAGTCGTCAATGGAAATTTCATACAAAAGCGCATTAAAATATGTAATTTACTGTATTTATATACATATTTAATTTTTTATCGCCAAAAAATATTTAAAATTGAATTTTCAACGAAAACACAAGCGCTCAAGCTATAAAAATAATGAAGGAATCGCTAAAAAGTTGAAAAAACAGCGACATTGTGCCACATTTTTGCAGCGAACTATTTCTTTTCAATGTTGTGGCTTGAGTTCCTTATTCCCAATCCCATTATTTATTATTAATATGCCAAATATTGTATGAGTGTTAAATTTCGTGTGAAGCATACATTTTTCATTATGACGTTTAACCTATGGATTTATAGGTTTCCAGGAAAAAACTGTATGCTATGCTTTTACGTGAATTAATTTATATATCACATACATAAAAACTATATAATGGTTGAAAAGGATACGTATATTAGAAAGAATAGATCGGAAATTGTGGACTGTAGAATATAAAATACCGAATATAGAATAAAAGACATAGAATGAACAATATCGGAAATAAAATATGAATTTAGAATTGTGATACTGAAAATGAAATTAAAAATCAAAATTTGAAATTTGG